>DWPT01005085.1:0-12560 GCA_018251895.1 Agathymus mariae mariae | reverse complement strand
TTGTTATCGAGCATTAACCTGTTCGACGGTTTAAGAAGACTTCCGCAGCGCAGACGTGCTCAAGAAATTTGCCACTAGTGGTGAGCAAACATTTGAACTTTAACATGTCGACGAGCACTCACGATTTTTGTGTTTCATACCGATATTTCGATCCAATTATATGGATCAAGGTTACAGCAAGATTGCCTGTAAAAGTCAAACAATTATGTCACTACTCGACAAACGAACAGACGAGCCAGCTGACGGTAAGTGGTCACCCTCACCCATGGGGTCCAATAACACCACATTTATTACCGAAGTATTGTCGACCGAAAGTAAGCAATTACCCGCATGGACTGGCTCTCCGATACTGCGATCGAAATATTTATGAATTATATAACAATTGATTTTAGAATGAGGTTAGTAGCTAGTCGGTTGCCAGTAAAACACTACCACCATGCAAGTAACATCGGTATGACACTGGCTGGTGCAGTTACTTCCAACACGAGGGGCCGTTAGCTATAGTTCAGTAGTACGCACCATGAGCAGGGGAGGTTGGCTTCGATACAAGGACAGAACCTATTATACCCCAAAATACAATACAGCTAAAATGTATCATATTTGCGTTATTATGTGCCTCATATGTATAGTACGTGACTTTAAGTTAAGAATGGATGAATTGGCTTTTTCCAACTTAATTAAGTTAGCTGAAATTGGTTGGGGCCGTAGTCAAGCAGCTCATAATAAGTAAAATATATATATATATATTTTACTTTCTTACCTCTTCTCATTTCCTGGCGGGCAACGCATCAGTGATACTAGTGACCACTGATGGCAAGTGGCTCGTCTGCTCGTTTGTCGGCTATTTATATATAGAAAAAAACTTTCCACCCCGGGATAGCGGTTCTGTTCCCGCGGAATTTTCCAAAGCGAAACGATGGCAGCTTACTAGTATGTTACATAATATATAGACATTCATTTTATATATAACAGTCTTCCTACACAACATGTACGTCATAAAGGGCAAAATCGCATTATTGGAAACTTGTTTGACAAATTGCTTCCATCAGAGATTCAGTTATATAGCATAGACACAGAGTTGGATGAGTAAACATTGAACATGAGACCATTAAATATAGACTGTAGTTCGCAACGACCACTAACAAGGTAACTTATGTTAATTAATGTTAATAAGACTGTTTTATTTGTGTTAGTTTATAAACTATAAATAGGTAATATAAAACTAACATTAAACTAGAGTACCATGTCATGAGAGATTTTCACCGTCTCCTATGCACATTAGTAGCACCAGAGTTGTTACCGGCTTAGTGCTGGGTGACGAAAAGCAGGGAATCTGTTTGTTGGTTAGAACAAGCTATGGATGATTCTGCAGCTTATCAGAGGCAGTTGGTCGCTAAGTGACAATTATAGACAGATAAATGTTTGTTATCCGGTCAAGAATGTTTGAATTATTTTGTGTGATATTTAATTTGTGTACGTCCACCTCAACAATACAAATAATCCTGATACGCGGGAGTGTTTCGAGCGTTATTTGGCTTTCCAACGCAGTTTTCATAAGATGTAAGAGAAAATGCTTTTATTGTTGAAGTTTGTTTTATTTCTAAATTTCATTAGTAACCAAATCGTAGGTTGTGTTGTATGTTTTTATTAAGTACTAGGTTTTATTTCGGGTAGTTACAAAAAAATAACTTACCTAATTTATTTAACATACGTTACTTAATACAACTTTACAGTTTCAGTGGTCATTCTATTGTGAGCCGTAACAGATAGATTGTACAAGCGTTTTGACAAGATTACACTACCGATTGATGTATGGGAGGATGGTTCATTAGATAATCTATTAGTTATTGATAGTGATTGGGGGACACTGAGGTAAGGTTATTAATTACAAACCGTTATTACCCTAATGTTCGTTTGAAGCAATAGTCTAATCGTTTGGCGACCCTCCCACACGGGAAACTGGAGTTCAAATCCTGCACGCACCTCTTATTTTTCAAATTGTGCGTATTACAAGTTTATTGTCACTTGTTTCGGCGAAGGAAATCGCTTCGGTGAAGGAAAACATCGTGTTAGCCTGCGTACCTGAGGGTTTTTCATTGCGTTCTCAAAGACATGTAGAGTACACCCATTCGTACTTGGCCAGTGTCGTGGGCAATGACTGTAATTCTTTTAATGTGAGAATCCATCAATGCGAATAATATCGTTATGATTTTGTCACTGCTGCTCGAGTCTTTTTAAGGTCTAAGGTAAGTATAAAAGGGTGAAGGGTAAGTCTAATTAAAACTTTTCTCTACAGTTCTATAACACCGCACTAAGATTAAAAAAAAAAATACTGTCTATTTAAACGCGGTAATCTCCAAAAGTATTAAAGCAATTTACATACGGTTTCTACAAATCGATAGAGTAATTTACGAGAATGGTTCAGATGTTTCAAACTGAAATGTTTCCTATCCATCTTTGAGTCCCATCCAACCTCTCCTGATCGTGGTGCCCCCATGTTTTCCGTGTCGCTGGATTCTTATCAATTGTGGCTCTGGGCCTTTTTAATTAAAGAAAAAATATTTTTACTGTGTAACATAGGTACTTAGTGGATATAAATTTTCCAAGCGAATTATGCTTACAAGTAAGCATTCAAATTACTGTTTTTAGGACAGTAGAGTGACACTCGTACTCCGTGACTAATTTGGACTTACAATTATATGAACAATGGCAACACCACTAAACGTCATATTGTCACATGTCAAATGTGTCAAGAAACCTGAATCACGCTACTGAAGTTTTGTAAGGTGCTTGCATATAAACAAGGGATGAAGTAATCTAAGCATGGCTGCCCGTCAGACACGATTATCTAGTCTGGTTAAAGATCTCTTGTCAATAAACAGAAGTATTACAATTATTAGGTATGTATGTGAACTGTCAGTGATTGTCAACAGTAGGGAAAGGTTACAAACGCATTGGAGACGTGTTTTAACACCTCTTTCATCGCCTTTTTAGCGTTCCTCTAAATTTATTACTTAAAATTACTGCTTGACAACTTAGTTTATAGGCATTTTGAACTGCTGTAAGCCGTAGATAAAAGAAAGAAATACCACTGAGATAAAATATACTCAACACACACAAATGAGGCTGTAAAAAACATTAAAACATTAAAATCGATTTGGGACCTTACATCATCAAAAATTGTATTTTCCTTTTATGTGATTAGGCGACAAAAGAGCAGACGAGCCACTTGATGATAAGTGGGTACCGTTGCCCATGGACATCAGCAAGACCAAAGGTATCAATAATGCGTTGTCGGCCAGGAAATGAGAAGAAGGTAAGCAGAAAGTAGTAATGTACTGGACTCTTAAGCCCCCAGCCGGAACACGAGGAGTCGTTTAGCAGAAGTGACTCAAGCAGGAGGGTGATAGCTAGCCGGGCAGGCTTCGTGGAAAGATAATAAAACCAATCGTAATATTAATGTCTTAATAATAATACTGATAATTAAATAATGATTACGTTCAACTTATGACTTCCTCACCACTATCCATCAGCTGGGATTGTTGTCAAGTATTAACTTATTCTATGTAAAAAAAAAAGATATTACAATCGTTTCGAGGAGCCTTACCACCAAGCAACGATATGATGAATATACCATATACCATAAATAATTATTATCTGAGTATTATCCAATTAAACAATATTATAGAGTTCATCCGCCTACTCAATCATTCAATCTTTCCTGATTGAGCGGTCTGTTTTAGGAAGTTGAGAAACAAGTTCTTTAATTAAAAAGTTTATGTCACATGGTTATAGAAGCACATGTTTTAACCGCTGGATAAGCAATATTACATCGTATTATGTTTCAATTACCGCTTAAAATTATAATAAGTTGTCACGCTTCATATTACATTTTAGTACTGGGGTGTGAGTTTCGTTTGTTAAATTAAAACGAGTTCTAACGTCCACAACTTACGGCGCAAATAATTATCACAAATCTGACACAAAAATCTTGACAAACTCAAAAGTAAAAACTCATAGTTTACATCAAACAAGAATAATTTGTATGACTCAGTAATAAGGTTTAAATTTGATTAGCAAAAAGTTAGTATTAACGTCATTTTGGAGCAGAATTGAAATTTAGAATGCGCAAGCAATGTGATCTCATTGGTGCGTGAGCTGTCAAAATTTGGAACCAAGGCGGTGTAATGAAGTAGAACGGACTAAAATATATCTGTCTCTTTCAATAACGTTTTGTTTCAGTATATTTTTGATGGTGTTCATATTATAAACAGTATTTAAGTATCAAAATGTTCCGTCAAAGACAAACTGTAATCTTTACAAGTTAAAAGTATATAAATAGGCACTAAGTGTAGTAGTTCAAGATCCTTTTTTGAGTTTACTAACGCCATCTATTGTTAAAATACGAAATTAAATACTTATTACATAACCAATCAAGTTCCTAATTTTCAATATCATTTTAATCTTAAATTTACCATTAAAACAGCCTAGAATAATCTTTAGACTCTGAGGTTAGGAGTATATTAATCATAATTTTGACCGATGAACGAAGTCCACTAATGACTAAGGACTACTAATTTTAATCAAAAAATTGAATGTTGCCAGTCACTACTTTCCAAAAACTTTGTCAGTATTTTAGGAGCTCACATTTTTGGTCGGGAGATATAATTTATAATAGAACTTTAATAAGTATTTAAGTACTTTTTTAAACTAGCAGTTCATTAGGTATTATTTTAGAAAAACAAATTGCTAAATTAGTTCAACCGTAGAATAGATTTCAAAGTATTGGCTCACTTCTCTCATATCTTTCATCCATGATCCTGACCAAACTTATAATGTAAACAGACAAAGATAAAATACTTCAGTAACTTTTTCTCCTCTGCTTATCAACCAATTTTTTTTTTATAGTAACTATTGACAAGCCTTAGTTGTGAAAAAAATAGAGTTATTAAATAATGATGATTGAATTTTGATCACGAGACGAACACTAGTAACAATAAAACCACTCCATACCATCACTTCCGCAGCAGCCGTTTCTCATAAAACGAACCTGTTGGTAGGTCGCCAGTCATCGCGATTAGTTCCGCAGCAGAGCCAAACACGCGATCCGCTGGTTGTCAGTTTTGGGAAAAAATTATTTAAATACCAACCACTAGAAATGGATCAAATTAATGCGTTTGTAATATATGTACTGTGTTAAATTTAATACAGTCATATAATAAATGTCATTTTTTAGCGTTTGCCTAAGACGGTGGTACTTAAAATTTTTGATTACAAATGTGCGTACACTGGCAGACATATACATATATATCTATCATTTACTAAATATATTAACTAAATACATTAACGAATCTTGTATGCGAGGCGTGCACAGAGGTTGACTGGTGACCCAGATCCGGTCGAAACCAATCTGCTAAGCCTTAACCACAGGCGCAGGGTTGCCAGCCTTGTTCAAAATAATTACCATCGCTGTTCCTCCACCGAACAACTCGACGTACGGCGGGTATCCATCCTTACGTAGTGATCGTACCACCTGTACGGACGGCGCGGTTTGCGTCGTCATTCATTGTGCGCACTGTAAATGACTGGAATAACTTGCCCGCGTCGGAGTTCCCACATTCTTACAATGTGGGAGTCTTCAAGAGGAGAGTGAATAGGCTATTATAAGTTAGTGCTTTCAACATCTTAGACTTCATTAACACTTACCATTAGGTGGGATTGTTGTCAAGCATTAACTTATTTTATGTAAAAAAGATTTTTTTGATATAGATGAACATACAAATAACAAGGAACCCACAATGCCACAACCAATTCCGTGAAGTTTAATTTTTTTTTTTATTATAACATGTTAGTATAAAAGATGTATTGAAAAGTTAAATACAAAAAAAAAAAATAATACGAATGCCATTTTGAATACAGAAAATATAAAAAAGTTGTCTACGTAATCAACCAATTGAGATAACTGGCTAACTTGTAGATAATATAGAGTTTAAACTGATGGGCGTAGAAGCATGAAATTTGAGTAAAGTTGTACAGTTTCTAGTTCCGATGGGAAATCCCATTGAACACTCCACTTGTAATATAATAAAATATAAATTCCTTTATTAGAGATAATGAAAATAACACGTATCTCTGGAGAGTGTAGGCGCGGTAACCGACACGGTCTGACCGCAGCCACTTCCTTGGGAACTGCGCCAGTTCGATTACACACGAGGGTTCATTTCTTTTTAGACAACTGAGTGGAGGATTCTGTTTGGGTCCATATGGGAAGTATTAGCAAAGAACATTTACTGGATGTCTTTGTCTTTAGCATAGTTCAAATGAGCTGTACGGTCTAGTACAGATTCATAGGGAGACTAGGTTACATCAGATACTTCATCTGCGTGGATTTAGAATGTATTGTTGATTATTGATTTATCTTATGTATATTTTAATTTTTACCAGCGTAAGTGATGTAAACACACAAAATTAGAATTGACGACTTCATTAAAAATAATTCAGGAAAACATTTGCCTATGTCATTATCCAGGCTTTAAACTATTATTATATCAAAATTCATCATGATCGACCCTGCAGTTAGGCTTTCGTATCGTATCGTAACAGACAGACGGAGACACTTCCGCATTTATAATATTAGCATGGATGAATTTTTGAAGCTTCGAAGAAGTGCGGTCTGAAGCTAGTTGATGCTCGTAATATTTAGCTAACCTTCATACATTTAACTTTCGGTAACACCTGTCGCTTACCTTTGTAGATCACATTCAATAGATATCGTAGTGTACCCACTCTGGCAAAAGCACTACTCTGTCTTTTATAATGTCCAAAAAACCTAAACACAAAGTTGCTTTACAAAAATAAATATAACACTCTATCTATTTTTCAATGCCAAAAAAGGTTATAAATTTATTGTTATACTGAAACATCTAGACTAGACTCACATTTAGGAATAATTCTATATTCAAGTCATTTAAATAATTACATCCTGGTCTATTTTTATTATCTTCCATCATTTACTTCATTAGATATTCATCATAAAATGCTAGATCACATTCTGTCTTGGTCCAGCATTTTATTTTTTATGTTTTAATATAAGTAATAATAAATCGAATGCACTAATGCCCTCGAATTTTAATGACTCATATTAAAACCTGGACCCAAGCGTAGAAGTATTCATTATTGTTCTATCATCGCTCGTTCTTAGTCAATCACGTTACGTTGTCAATCACGCGCATCGAAAGCGAAATGCCCAGCTGAGGGCGCAAAAAACATTACGTGATCAGATGCCGCGTGAAGGGCGGACACTCTCGGTTATTCAGAATCAGGTATGAGTAATAGGCTGTCTTATTTCTAAGAAGAATCATCGCGAGACCGCCAGCGATGATCTTAAGTTATTTACCTATAATAATATACTAAAGTATATCACCTGTATCAATTTTCTGTTTACTAATATAGTTATTTTTTATGTTAATAACCGACAATCGAGCAGACGAGCCACCTGTTGTTAAGTTGTCACCGTCGCCCATGGGCATTAGTAACATGATGCGTTACAAAAGGCATCAACGATTCGTTGTCAGCCAATAAACAAGAAAAAGGGAAGAAAGTACTGGTTCTCAAGCCCCCAGCCAAAACACTACGAAGCGTTTGGCGACTAACTCAAGCATGAGTTACCCACCCAGGCTTCACGGAATGATAATAATCCCAGTAATAATATTAGTGACTTAATAATATTATTGATAATATAATATTTATGCGAAGTCCGACAACCAAGCAGGCTGGCTTCTGTTGCCTCTCTTTGTTCTGCCAGCATAGGATTGGGGCGAGTATTCTAAGTCCGAAGTTTATTAACTGTTTCTTTGTATTCTAAACACTAAACTATGGAAATTGAGAGGAGATAAGATAATTAATGAATTAATTAACCGTATATGAGTAAGATGTATAATCAAATAAAAGTAAATCTTAGGAGTATACGATAGATAATATAAATAAATAACAGATATACAGTAATCAAATCTGATATCTTCTTTGTATATTTATTTCTTGTGTGCGCATGGATGTCGCTGAATTCCTCCCACACGACTGGACCGATTTTGATGATTTTTTTTGTGTTTACGGGGATTTGGGAATGGTTTAGATAAACAATATGGTGGACTGGAAAATGTTTTTTTGGAAAATGGAAATTTTCGAATTAAAGACGTGTGTGTACAGGACATATTATTTGTGGTATTAGTATTTAATTCCATCCATTTGTCTTTTTTTCTAGATGTAATTTTGTTTGTTTTTGTATTGTAACTATTTTTTTTTTGTAATTCTCACTTCATATATTTACTTATCGTTAAAATATCAGTGGGAGCTTTACTGTTTTGTGTCTTCCTACTCTGTTATGCATATGCATAAGAAGACATTGTTTATTCTCGAAATACATAAAATAAAATAAAATTTCGAAGAAGAAAATCAAAGTGGCAAAGCGTTTTAAATGAAGCTTTAATCACTTTTCGTTCGTGTTGGAGACAATTAATTGCTTTAATTGGACATCATTAGGTTAACTGACATGTTATGTAACCATTTTATATTTTAGACATTTTATATATCTGATCAATCATGTGTTCTCAGTACATACCAATTTAGATAAAGATCGGTCAAGCCGTACTTGTTATTTCGAGACATACACAAAAATCTCAACACATGTATATGGTAGTATAGATATAGATTATATTTTGAAATTGAGATACGATTTCTTTTACTCATTATAATATACAAGACTACAATAACTACAGCTATTCATTTTTCATTCATTATTCATTTTTACCACAGTTAATGGGAACACGTTAAGATCGAGAGCGAAAGGAGACAAGGATAATAATTAAAAAGCTAGTCCACTTACAAAAATTTTATAAGGATTATCAAAATGTGGTTGTTTTAAATAATAGCAGACAGTAATATATTAGCGTTAGAATTTACCACTGTCGTATTCAATGTAGCATGTGATTGTTACCTGTTGTGTCAAAGCACGAGCAGTATGGACCAGAATAACAGTGTTGCCGCTATTATGCACCTGGTAATAGCCAAAATGTAACAACTTATTGATTATCGATTTTAATTATTGTACCGTTAGAATTTTAATATCATTATGAATGCTTTGCAGCGCCGACTGGCCTTTAAAGTAACAAAAAACAATGTCATTAGAACTGCAATTTTGTTTAAACAAACCCAATTTACTCTTACCAAGATTTTACCAGTCATTACTTCTAATAATAAGCAGTTATAATAAATGCAAGTTCACTATCAACAGCAAATAAATATCGATTTTAACCGATCACTTTCTACTGGTCTCCAAAAAAGGTGCACAGAACTCTCTCCACATGTTTCGATCTAAATATAAATTCATTCAAAACTCGAAGCCACGTTCTCGAGCGAGTAGCCCGGCGAGTGAATGGGGCATTTTTTGTGCGAGTAAACTTAACTAAATCGGTGTGAAATTAGTTGGGCCGGCGGCGGTCTGCGGCTCCAGTTTTCTGACGAATCGCGCATGGATGCAGTGTACGCGGGAGGAATGGCCTTTTTATAGCATAGCTTTGCTCGGGTTCCCGTGATCAAGCGTTAGTCAATGCATTTTTGTATTACGGAGTTTCAGCTTGACATGCCACTCTCATGGATATGTTTATAATATAACGCACACGCTAAATGGAACAGGAATCATTTCACAATGCAGTTTACAATTTTTGTTAAGATAAAACGACTTGAAATGTAAAAACAAAAGCAGTTAACTGCGGATATAATGCAATACACTACCTATTCCACCTATTTGTACTTGTGCAATCTTTGCTTCATCATTTCCCTGGCTATATTTTATAATACCATTCAGGAGCAACTTAATGAACTTGTCAACATAAAATACAAATCGAATTCAAAAATATGTACGGTGTATGGTGTTACAGTAACCCGCTAACCGTTCCGCTTATAAGCTCGCTTAAAATCAGGGCACAGCTTTACCTAACTTATACGTGTATCACAGATAACTGACTCATCAGTATTGGGACTAAACTCTTCTTGTTTTATTAAGATCTTGAGGTCTTATGGTTAATCTATTTATCATCTGATCGGCTACTGTGTTGAACTGTTCGGTTTAAGATATTTTTAAACCATATCATTTAGCGTTAATACTAAATGATAATCAATATCCCACTTCTGATTAGGCTGAATGACGCATGATGATGTCTACGGAGTATCGATAATGGAAGATGTCTAAAAGATACCTGTTCAGATAGACTGTTATGAATATCAGTATCAAAACCATTAACTCTCATTGAAACAGTATCTATTATTATACCAGGATACGGTAGATTAGTGGTTTAAAAATCGGTCTTTCGCACGGCACACACGAGTTCGAATCCTGTACGCACATCTAATTTTGCGAATTATGCATATTACAATTAAACACGACTCGCTACGGTAAAGGGAAACATCGTGAGGGAAACTGTGGACGTGAAAATTATTCATAATTTGTTACAGGATTGTAATAATGAAATTATTATTATTATAACGTAATGTATTTTTATGAATAAATGCATTTCAACTTTAACCCAACAAGTTTGTATTTGTGTAGGTACTCTCGTAAATTACAATATATGATCTTACGAACACCCATGACTCCAGAACAAACATTTATCTGTTACATAAATGTCTACCCCGACCCAGAATCAAACCCGAGTTTATCAACTAGCAAATCTCCTAAAAAAAAATCGTATTTCTAAAAATCTAAAATTATAATTTAAGAGAGTTCAAATAAAATTTGCAACTTAGCCATTTGGTTCGTGAATAATAAGTTACTGAGTTGCAATGTAACTAACTAAACGAAATATTTTTTAAGTACAACAATATAGTATTATTAACATTACGCTTACATCCGCGATCGGGAAACTACTTTCAGTTTCGTGCGACCATATGTAGGCAGAGTGGGTATTGACAGTATCAGAGCGCGCCAAAACAATTACAACGTTAGTTGCGGACGCGGTTCTTTCGGACTCCAGAGGTTATTTGTAAGAGACAGAAAAGCAAAAATGCATATTTTTACTTTGGAAGCTTTAATAACTGCGATTTATTTATTTTCAACCATACCCACTGGGGATAATTGAAAGGCGAGCTTAATGCTAAGAGCACTTTTTACCAGCGAACCTTTCCACAAGTATATAGTAGCCAACTTTTGGCCAAGTCAGCAAAGTCAGCAGGACAATCAACTTTAGACAAAGCAGATGTCAACAAAGTTGGTGTCTATTATGTGTAGTGTTCTTTATAATTTAATTTAAGCATTAAAAATTAAGTAGTTTTTTGCTCAAGCGAATTTTTTATTTCCGAAGCGTTTCCGTGCTGCTGAAATTCGATACGAGTCGTTAAGCCTGGTCGACATACTTTAAATAGAGTAAAAACTTCCAAATTATTAGCCTGTAATGCTTTCATTGATCCGGAATGGATAAGCGAAGCAGTATATTCTACACTTAGTCTCCTAAATATTGGACAGACCGTCCTGTTTCATGTAGATTCTCGGACTCTTAATTATCATTTCAGCAATAAAATGATTCTAAAATACATTTCATTCCAAGGGTTAGGTTAGGTTAGGTTAGTTAGATTAAACACGTTGATATTACTTTTTCTTAGCAACTCTATATCATGGATTTGCTTGGGCAGAGGAGATCAATTATCATCAAATGGTCCGTAAATGGATATTAAAAAAAGCTCTTTTTTACAGCATAAGCACTACCTGCCTGTATAAACGCGATAATCACAATAACCACTCCATGAAAGGTTTAGATGAAATATTGTAATACAAAACGCCTGATAATATCCAGTAATAATAAATTCGATTAAGGTTATTATTAATGGACTCGGATCATGTGTCCAGCAGTGAAGCGAGAGCGTTTTTAACTATATAAAAACCAAGCAACAATTTTTATTTAAACAGAGCAAAAAGAAATCCTCTGCTACGAGCTTCAAGTGAAAGGTGATAGAAATTATTTAATTCATTCATTAATTACAGCATAATGTCGACCGTAATATTTATGTAACAATGATTTCGGTAACAACTTTGTGCTGATTTTGCAACGTGTAACAGCTATAATGGCTTCAAATAGTCTCCTAACAAGCGAGCTTCGTTTGCTTTTCGATCGATAATTTATTTTAGAGCTGTGACCATGAGTGTGACATTTTCCATCGTGTCGCCCGTCGGCTCGGTGCAGGCTGATGAAAGACAGTAATAATAATAAACGCTGAGACACTCATACCTCCTTGCTAGGATTCCTTGTATTGCGGGTGGCATAGATGCACACGATTCATCTGTCACATAAATTAACTCAGCAGAAAGGGTAATATAATATGTGTAAAATAGGTAATATAACGTATGAACTTCATCAAAATAAATATAACAGCACGGTATAACAATGACACAATCATAGCGTTTAAAATGACTACCTATACAAACTACATTAAAATCTATTACGTGCCTTACAAAACTAAGTGTAGAAACAGACTGAAAGTAGTAACTTCGTGATCTATTATGTATAGACAGA
>DWPT01005084.1:0-12561 GCA_018251895.1 Agathymus mariae mariae | reverse complement strand
GTTTTATTTTTTTTATACCCGAAATATGCAGCAAGTTGTAGGGTGCCTAATACTTTTGGCCAAGGCTGTATAAGCCAGTGACATTTCAAAACACCGTCTGTGTTGGAAACGATTGACATATCAACTGAGGCAAGGATACTTGCTGTAATGTTATGAAAACGAGGTTTGTTTGAATATAATGATATCAATGAGATCGGTACGAAAGTAAGATTAGCATATGCAATCAAATATCCGAATGCGGCCGCTTGGGGCTTGGTATTGGAAAGCATATTGTAAACGGTTTAGTGTTAAATGTGTAGGTACTTACGTGTCTACGCCAGGAATATCATTGAGGGCTAGTTGTTTCAATTAATTGGAGATTTTTTTATACAAATATATGTTCCCTTGAGATATTTTGATCTATAGAAGCTTGGATAGATACTCTACTGTTTTTATTTTATTTTTTGTTCTCGGCTATGGTATTTAAAGGGTGCGTCAGACTTCTGTTCGAGGTATAAATGTAATGTATTGTATTTTAATACTAACTGCGATTTATTTTTTCAATAAACTGGCGTTCTGAAATAGAATCTAAATCCAATCCGGGCAACGTGACGCAACAAATCATAATAACGCGTAAGCCACGAGTCCAGCGCCACGGAGAGGGGCCCGCATATTTAAATAATGTCGCAGTTGATCTGCATTGTAACGGGAATAAATCAGTGGCTGCATTCGGTGCCAGAGGTCAAATAATGTCTTCAACTGGTCCTAATAAATTTTTTAATATTAAGTAGGCTCAATATTTAAAATATTCTGTTGTAATAAGCTTCGTAGCTTAGGATGAAGTTCATATTTTTCATATATTTAGTACCTAATATAATCTCTACTACCTTAATGTATTTACCGTTTACATGAGCAATTTATTTATCATATTTATTTAAATCTAGCGTCTCCATTGTCAGGGATCAACACCTATATATTATACATATCCACTTGATATATTAGTATAGAAGATGATAGGAAGAAAACGACTCTTCGAAACTTATCGGAATTTATTATTATTAATATTTCATTTCATCCCTTTTTACTTTTTAAGTATGTGTTATTCTAGACTATAAAATTATTCAACAGTTTGTTCCAATTTGATTTGTTTTTAATAGTTACTTATTTTCGATTAATAAGGAAATCAATTACAGTAAATAATAATATTGCAACGAAGTATCCGAAAACGTAACGAATAACAGTCAATTTGACTCACAAAGACTGATTTAATTGATGTTCGACGGCTCTATTTCACTATATTTTTAATTCAAGCTGGTCAATGTATTTTTGCGGCGACAAATTTATCGTGGTAATTAACCAAACGGGTTTCACAATGACGAAGTTGTTATTCCGGCACCAGAAAATGGCAGGATGCATAATTACTCGGGACAAAACTCAATTCAAATTATACGAAAGTACGGCTCTTATGGGGCGTGTTGCGGAAAGCTTCGGCATTCTGACGCAATTTTATGCGTAAGAATATCTTTGGTACGTGACACTGGTAGCTTATGCTATTAACAAATAGCTTGCAATTTTATTATCAGATCGATTCCAACATTTATCAAGTTCTAAATGAAATACAATCTTGATCGATGATAGGTATTTGATAAAAAATTGTTTTGAAAATGTATACTTATCCTGTAGATATAATACAATCGCAAATGCAACACTTAGTTTTTACACAGTTGACGAAGACCACACGCCGTGAAATTAATTCTAAGCTTGCGTACAGCTACTAAATAGTTTATGTAGTGTGTATGAGAAGAACGGTGCTATTAAGATAGCAACTCGGACATCATTTGTGGTACTCTAGTACGACAGGACACTGATGACTTAAGTCTCTTTTAAGGTATTAAATTAGGAACCGAAGTAAATTTACTATTTAAATTAGGAAAGGTTATTAAAATAATGACAGAATGTATTGGACGAACACAAAATTCTGAAACGAATATTAACAACAGAAATATGAAATAAGCTTGTTGAATTAAAAGTGCAAATAGTAAATTAACAAGGATTCTTAACTGGAGAAAATGAATATACATGAAAAAAAAAAACATTTTACAGTAACTTAAATCTCAAAATAACAACTAAATATATTTTAGATGCTTTGGTTACTTTAAAATTTTAAAAATTCTTAAAAAATCCTTCTAATTAGGACTACAAACGACAACTTACAAATTTTGGCGGAGTTAAATAAAAAATGTGTTCGTTGTTATAATGCGAGTCGATATTTTGGGCATAGAGAGAAAAAAAATTCGGCTAAATGCAATAGCTAAAGAAAAGATGTCAATATGAACTGGCACAACGCCAGTAGCAGTTGTAATGATAATTCAGAGGAAGCGCGGACAGACAGCAACGAGACGGGGACCCTCGTAATGCCCTGTTTTTATGTAACTACGTGCAGCCCTTTTAATTTATTGAACGTCAAAGGATTAGTTGCTATAGGAGGAAACAATTGAACATAACATGGACATAGACAATATTTTGTTTCATATCGTTATATTCATCAATAGGTATCTGCTGAATTTGAGACATGATATTTTTATAAATATACACGCATTATTAACATTATTACCATACACCATTTACAACAGTGTATCCGATTTTCATGACTCGTACTCGCCTACGTTGAAAGGTAACGCGGGAAGAGATCTACTTCCTCGGGTGAAAAGTATCTACGAATCATCTTAATCTGTTTAGCAGTTCTAGTGTTTTACGCACACAGACGGACAAAAATCGATTACGACGTCTACCAGCATTAAAATTTCCAAAAAATATTCGATGTTTAGGTTCGACCCTGTTACAATATTTGTTATCAGTGTACATTTCGTCATAAAAAATGGCTGGGAAAATAAATATACCTATCATTGTTGAGTTTTTCTACCTGCCAAAACCACACTAATTTCTATAGCCTACTAAGGGATCATAAATCTTCAGGATTGACTGGCAACCAATTTTTACGACGGTGGAGCGGTTTTAAGAACTAAGAATCGTTACATCTTTATCTTACCCCTGACAATAATACGGTGATAATTGTCTTCAACTAGTGCCATAAAACTTTTTTTTAAGTTGTTGCACAACGTCACATAGATACTTAACGTAGACATAGAATTATTGCATAAATCAAATAAAAATAAATAAAATCAATTTAAATAAAGTTGCAAGAAATAACTATCAACCACGAGCTTCAAAAAAGAATCCTGTGAAACCTGCTTATCTTACGTACCTTGAAATATCTAATACATAATATGTTGAGTGTTATAAAAACTTCATCGTTAGCTTTTATTACAATTGTTTTGTCTTTACGTATTCGATTATCTTCACAGCTAAGTTTGCCGTTCAAAAATACAGTGTATTTTAACACTCCGTGGCCACATTTCATCGTCTATCAAGCTGTCGCAAATTGTTCATTTCTATCTTCCCGCTGGGTCGGCGCTGAGGGTGGACGGGGGAGTGAGGAGGGTGGAGATTAATGGCCCGGGCTGCGTTTGCCCACGGGGACCGATCAGGCGTTCAAACAGGATCCTCTCAAATCGTTCAGACTGCCGCTATGAATTACCCGTGAAACTGTTACGTATTCCAAGTTAAACAATCGTGAAATTTCAGCAAGCACGTCGCTAAACTAATTGTTGACGACTTTGTACAGTAGTATTGATGAGCAGAATCTGTTTATATATTGGATTGCATTTATCTGTAATGTATCTATGTAGCTTTCAGCAACTACCAGGTATTCTTAAAGATAATTATCAGTACGATTTTATGAAAAACAAATAATTTTGCGTATAAATTTACTTAATCTATCATCATCATCGTTACAACCTATATTGGTTCACTATCTCATAATAAGAGCGGTTCAGACCGTAATTCACCACGCCGGCCAAGTGTGGGCTGGTAGACTTCACATACATTAGAGAAAATTATGGAGCACTTTTACCTCACTGTGTTTTTAATCACAGAAATAAGTGATAATTAATGACTGGACGCACGTAGCTATAAAAACTACAAGTGAGTGCAGAGTTCAATGTTGCGTCTTCCTAGCGGGAGGACCCACTTTCAAACCACGGGGATATCAATACTTTTAATATATTTATTACTATTATGTAATTTGGAGTAAGCGGTCGACTGAGCTAATTAAAATTGGGCGCCCTCGGCGGTTAAATTGGACGGGTGACGGTTAATAGAAATTTTTCATGAGAGCCCCATGCTTCGGAGGGATTCGTTAAGGCTTCAGTATCGATTATTATCTTTAGGTGACGATCGTCAGGCCTCGATGGCTGTCTTCGAGCGGCATAAAGACTTTCGACATTCGGATAGAATAATATCTTTTTTAAACAAACCGTAATGGAA
The DNA here is from genome assembly GCA_018251895.1 of Agathymus mariae mariae. Taxonomy (NCBI): domain Eukaryota; kingdom Metazoa; phylum Arthropoda; class Insecta; order Lepidoptera; family Hesperiidae; genus Agathymus; species Agathymus mariae. The sequence goes on along the minus strand of DWPT01005084.1, from coordinate 8,196 downwards.
TAAAGAGAGTAATCAGGCAACTCTATGTTTTCTTAGTAAATACTAAATCAAAAGTTTGTATCATAAACAATCATATGGTGTTTGCAATGGCTTACAAGTTTTCCCACAAAATACCACCATCACCATCAATCAGGTATGGTACTCTGGACAGACGTCAGACGACAAAAACGGAGAATGACAATCATTGGCGGTAATCTATAGATAATATAGTTATGCGCTTCCCACGATACGCGTTCTCGCTCTCGATGCTTTATACACTAACGAAAAACATTTTATTTTCTACAAACCATTTTAAATAACACACAATGTGCAGTAAGACAAACGAAATAATAAAAAGAAAATGTTTCTATGACTGTGCTACGAGTTAAGTACCTATTAAAAATGTCTTAATAACCTTTTATATATCCAAGTTAGTCATTACCATTCGTCACGAGTTGATATTACTCGACCGAACTATGGGTTTACTGAAGCCCCTTTTAAGTACCTATCTTTAACTATTCACGTCAGTCATCAAAAGCCGTAATAAGGCGTGAACGACTATATTATAGTGGATGTAATTGTGCAATAATCCATTGGTATTGTATTACACTTAAATCTAATACTTACGCAAAGATCTACTGAAATTCAATTGAGTATTTACTTAAATTCGTCATGTTTTCTTTTTGTATTTAATAATAATTTTATTTAAGTAACGTATTAAAAGACATGAAGTTGCGTATGTGTATGTGTGCATATAGTAGTGTGTAGTCAGTGTAAACATTTTTAATCGATATCTATACTACTATATACATCTGTTGAGATTTTCGTGTGTCTTGAGATAACTCAATAAGGGCTTCACCGATCTTAGTGAAAATTGGTATGTAGTGAAAACACGTGATTGCGCAGACGGTAGGCTATATCTATATAAATCTATCTATCGAATCGATCGAAATCTATCGAAAATCTATCTATCTATATAAATCTGTAGTGTCTCAGTGTCTGTACATTCCATTTTTTTTTGTCAAATTTCATTATAATTATTCCTTTTACGACACACTGACATCAACTTGACCAGTTTTACATGTTTTTGTCTGTCTGTATGTCTCATTATAAGTCAAGAACGACTTGACCAATCTTCGTGAAAATCGGTATGTAGAGAGAACACGTAATGATACGTAATAATGATGATATATGAAATGCAAGGCTATGTAAAATGTCATTTTACCTAATGATGTCTAATCAAGACCAAACATAATAAATGTAATAGTTAATAGTCCATGCTGAAGTCGAACAGGGCCGCTAGTCTTAAATATAAAATAACTAAAGGTAACAAAATAATATATATATAGACCATAGTGTTTTGGGTAACAACATACCTTTTTAGACACAGGATTAGTGAGACGACAAATAAATCGACGACTCTGTACCCGGTTGGTAGTCACCCTGCCTGCCGAGTTACCGGTCCCGGGTTCCAAGCCGGCCCGGCCAAGCGTTTATGTGACTGATAAATGTTTGTACTCGGGACGTGGGTATATTTATGTACATCCATAGTATGGATTCCATACCACCCGTAATACAGGGACCTCTAGAGCTACGGTGCGAATATTTGGAGGCTTATTTCGCATTTTAATATCAGTTTTTTTTTCTCTCAACATACCTGATCAACAGACTATTAAGAATAAACTAACTTTCCAAACAATAAGGACTGATTTCGTAACATACGAATGGAGACGGCATTGACATGAAAACATTGTAAACATGTCGCCTTAACAGCTTAAAAACGCAGCAAAATTGTGTATTAGATGTTTTATACCTATGTATCAAATTGTGACGATGAACTATGAATACTTATTCACCATCGTTGTTTTCAACGTACGAAAAGTTGCCATAGGCATCTTGCACTTTACCGATTGTCTGACCCATCGGAGTAATTATTTAAACATTGAGAAATAAACTATATTTGTTTATGCTTTTCGATTCCCGTGCACCCACAGCGATGACAAGTGTGACGAAGTGGAGCAGCGAATAAAACACGGCTCAGGTTCTACACGACGCGTCCAACCTCCTGTACACATTACAGTAACAACTAGACGACTCGTACGAAGACATTCGAGTAGGTAGGCACTTCCTACGACAATCGGTTACTCGTAGACACGACGAGCCGTGGCGCATGACCGAGACTTCGGAACGGATTGTCGCGACGTGGAAAGCGTGACGCCGACACGGCCAACGACACTCGGATCAATTAGCGCCATCCTTTCGACCCCACTACCTTCACAAGGATACTCATATCTATGCGTTTGATAAAACTTTAACGAATCGATTTCTGTACGTGACGGATATTTGAGAAAAACGATTATTATGGGCCTTTATTAACGTAATACAACCCAAAAGAATAGTTAGAATTTTTGTCTGTGCTTTGTGCGCGCTAATCTCGGAAACGGCTTGACCGATATCGTTTTGGTTATCACTAATTTATTGCGGTAAGCATCACTTAATATTTAAAGTTCGTTTCACTTCAATCCATCCATACATAAATAAGTTATAAATGAATAACCAAACTCCAGTCCTAACACAATGCAGGTGCTATTTCGAAGCATAATGCGTAGTTTTTCTGAAGCGAAACGAGTTCAGTCTGCTAGTTCACAACTCCACGAAGTCTGTGAACAAACCGGCACTCATTATACCATGTAGACGACTTAGTATTGCGTTGTATTTAAAAATTCGTGGTCGGTTTTGGAATTATTATCATGTGGATCATGTTTTAGAAATGAGCATGGGTTTTCATAAACCAGAAAAATATGGAGGTAAATCAGAAATTTTAAATAATTTTTTCGTTTAAATCTGTAGGTTTATAAGTAACACTAATAAATTGATCTTCTAACGAGGTTTACTGGCGAAAATGATCCTTATAACAATCAAAATCAAAGTGTTAAAATACTTTAAAGAAACCGCGTTATTGGAGCAAAAGATAGCGAGCTCAATGTCAAGAGCATGATGGTGCGTATTTGAATATAACTAAATTGAGAATTTAATTTCTACGCCACACAACCCTCGGGAGGTGTTAAAAGGGCGCTGGAGGGACCCGGGTGGGAGGAGGTGGAAAAACGTCACATGAATCCCGGTTCGCAGTGCCCGGGGATACCGTGCCGTTGCTATCTCGTTATTAAATTTTTACTCACTCTACCGTAATACAAACTGCAGATATTACTTGATACAGATAATGTCAGAGAAAATGATAATATATCTATGTTCGATACAAAGTTATAGACAATATCAATCGCAGTTTTAATATAGATTGTAAGTAACCGATTCTCGTTAATCATTATTACACTTTATCGTGTAGCTGCGGTGACACAATAAGATTTTCTTCTGAAGTAGTGCCAATTTAACGTCTAATTCACCTCGCCATTTATTAACGAGCCGCACCAGATAAAGATGTCACTAATCAATGTCAAGACTACAGACTGCACTTGGACTGTATAGACAGATTCGTGTAGGTAGGTATAAGGCATTTGCTGCAACCTTTTAAAGGCGTTGCGTGACATGTTTATGGAACACAATAGTCACACTGATTATATTATTAAATAAAATAGCTTACAAATAAATCATGGCAAGATATAAAAGTAATGCAATGAGATTAAATATAAAATTTTCAACCATCACTTTAATCCGAAACCGATGTATTCATCTGGTTAATATCATAGATTTAACCACACGTCCTATGGTAATTGATAATAAATATTCTAAAGGCGTAAGACCTCCGCCGAGCCCGAACGTGACGGTGACGGCTCCGAACGACACCGCTGGCGTTTTAGGCGTGTTTACCTATTACTTCTTTCAGGAATTCCATTGCTAAAGTTAATGAATAAACTATACACGAAAATGACTACAACTTTGGTTATCAACTAAAACAATACGAAATTTACTTATCATCATAATTTACGAAATGTTTACTTTTTTCTGTTAAACTAACTTGCTAATGCTAACTTTGAAACGAATGCCAAAGAAATCGTGAGAATTTTATTGTGGAAGGCGAATCATTCCAAATTTTTTTTTATTTAATTTCCAGCCCTGCATTACCCGCGTATTCTTTCGTAACACAAATACCAGGAGCATAGAAACGGTGAGGCGGTCGGTTCGGCAGGCTGGCAACCGAAGCGGTGTGCGAGGAGAAAATTGATATGTCAGACAAGGTAAGCAAGTTCAGCGGGCCGGCGAGACGGCGAATGAAACGAACGAACCGGCACTCGCAGCGTAGACGGAGACGGCACCGGGCGCACGTCAATCATTCAGCAGTCTGAGCGCAGCCGCGCTACGATCTAGAAGTGTATATCGTTACTTAATCAAGATGAATGAATTATGTATGTTGTTCATTGAAGCGTGACACTGTACGCTATTGTACTATTACTATAATGACAACAGAATTAGGTATATAAATAGTGAGAGTGTATCGTTTTGTTACATCTAAACGGAATAATTAACAAATACGTTTAATAAATAGCTGGAGTATCTTTATTTGTGATTCTTATTAGTGTCTCGATAGAACATGCGAGTTTGCGTATTTACACGGAGTACCAGGAGTTCAGTGACTATTAGATGATTGTGTTGAATAGTTTGACGACGGCAAGACTAAACTCGGCAGTCCATGGTCATTGACTTGGGAGACAATTAAAATCGATGCACAGTCAGGAGCGCGACGCGGTTCGCTGATGGTCTCTCGAGCGAGAGCTACAAAGAATATTAAACGTCAGGGACTCTATTTATTGTAATTGTTTAAATGCAGTCTTGGGAAGGTTTTTCGTTATTCCGTTTTATTTAAGGATATTTCACCTATTACTGAGAATTGTATCATTAGTGTTTATTGTTATTAGTAATAATAACAGAATCTATTAAGGTCAATTGGGCAACCAGATATTTGGTTACAATTATAAATTGATGTTACTACTGTCCATGGGCGAGGTGACCACTTACCATTAGGGGCTCGTCTGCTCGTTTGTCGGATATTCACATAGAAAAAATACAAAGTTCACACAATCAAAGAATGGATAACCTCAGAAAATATCGTAACGGGTATCAGACGAGAATTCCTCGATAAAGCGAACCTGTAGAATATCGAAAAGCCCTTAAGTGGGATCTTTGTACAAATTATGCGAGCGGACAAGGTAAGAGCAGCCCTCGGCAGGACAGGGCACAAAGGGGCTTCCGACCCTCCAATTGCGGCTAAGTCTGAGAGCAAACACTTGTTCGGACCGCGTTAGTGGCTCCCTTTCTATGGAATTTCTAACGTAATGAACGATAATTAGTTACACAACATCAATTATTTTTCATCTTTTTCTAAAGCAGCTTGGAAACGAAAACTTTGACGCCGTCTGTTATCATAGGTTCAGTACGTGTACGTCAAATTGTTACAATTGTAGATATAAATAAACCAACAGACTTATATAAATCCAACGATAAGTCAGAGGACAAAATAAAACGAACAGGATCAATCATTATTCAAAAGAAACTATACACAATCCCACAATACGACACGGATAACTCAATTATAACACGATCCATAAATTCGCCTCAAAACGACAGACATACTTAGCATAATCCCAAAATAAATACGTCACTAATAAACCAATTAAGAAGGGGATCGCACCCCGCGGCGCCGCGATGCCAGTCGGTACAGACAGGAAAAACACAATAATGACGAACGGGTGCTTCTGACGCGAGGGATGAAGGCTCTACAAACATTATGTGATACGCAGACCCTTCCCGACCCTCGCGACGACGCTGCAGCTGATTGCATTCCGTTGTTATCGAATATGTTAAACAATTTACAAATCATGTCATGTTACAACACCGGTCGTACAAGGATTCAACCAAGTATATCACGAACAAATATTGCAGTGTTTATCGAATAGACACATCCCATTTCTCCTTGCAAAAAGTTAATATGTTAGGAATTTGAGGATATATGGGCGTAAGAAAATCTATGAGTCGCCAATGAGACAGTTTTAAATTTTCAGATTACATATAAATGTCAAAACTTGAAAAGCAAATGTGACAAAAATATCGTATTTGTATTAAATATTATTCGAATTGCCAAATTTTTATGCGTTGTTTCCCCTAAGCCCCAAAACTCAACAGTAAACAACTTTTAATTATTTCCGTATTATATATTTTGAATTTATTAAAGTGTTTTAAGAAGGTAGTCTATACATATTTATTGTTATATGACTCAGTGAGCGCCAATATCTAAGATGTGGTGATGTTGTTGATCGAAAAGTATTAATGGTCCAAAAACTTCAATTAATTATCGAAAATAGCTACGTGAGAACATCTCACCTGCAGCGCCGTCTACTATATCCTTCACTAATTACAATTCTTATCTGCATCAGATAGCGGCCTTACAAAAACACCCGACCTTTCCTTTTCGTTTTATATTTACATAATAATGCGTGGGGCATGCGACCGCCAGCGAGGCGACCGGCACATTACTATAATGACGACGAAATGAAAACTCGCAACGGTTTTTATATCCTCCAGCCTTCACATATCTTCTCAAATATGTTACTCTGTTAACTCGATGCAACGAAATTTTGAAAATGGAGCGAAATTATAAAAAGAGTAATAAATAGGTCGCCTTCTAATTGCTATAAGATATCGAGTTCGATCTGAATTCAGCTCAACACTATCTGTAATATGATTCAGATTTAAATGGATCGCTTCAGATCATCAGTTATCAATGTGAAGCGTGAACGCAATGGATGGAACATAGTATAAAATGTTCAGTAGGGCAATACAAATCGATATAAATTTCAACAAAATGTTTACATAGATACCTTCAAAATTATGCTCCAAATATTCGAAACGAATTACCTCTAAATTACTGAATTATCAGTTTCGTTCTACTTTGACTAGATAATATTGTAAGTTTTGAGCGCAAAAAAGTCGGAACAATTGATTTTTAATGGCTACATCGTTCATCGGCTTCATCGTCTACATTACACAAGTGAACGTAATTTAACGAACACGAAATTTTATAACGTAAAAGTTACATGTTTATTTATAGTCGCTCGCAAAAGCGTTGTTACACCTGAAAAGTAAAGCTCTAGCAGTGGACTTAGACAATTAAATTTTAAGATGAATCGTATCTCCTTAAACTTTGCGACTTGGAACGTTTTAAATTTTAATAATTAACAGAATAATAATTATTTAAATTACTTATATATTTACTATCTTTATATTTTACGATATTATTAGTAGTTTATATTATAGTTTAGATAGTAATAGTCACTATAATCAAAACCCGTTACTGTCCCACTGCTGGGCTTCGCTCCCCTCTTTAATAAGTCCAGAATACATAGTTCACTACGTCTATCAAATGCTAATTCGCACACTTCCCACACCTTTGAAAACATTATTGAAAATCGACTGGTATGCATGTCCTCTTTTCCAATTCATGCAACTCGAGCTAGATATTACCAAATATCAAATTATTACGTTAAGACTGTTGTTGTAGTATTTGTGGTACTTAAACTATAGTTGAATTGTAGGCACGCATCCATATCAATAGATAGCGTTGTTATAAACTAACATCAGGTTGACTTTATTTCTGATATAGAAATGGAACTACTGATCCATTATTCTCTGTGGCTCTCCACTATAACGGAATGCGCTCTCATGTGTGTGCGTGACAGACAAAAGCTTTGTTGTCTTCGCCACCAGTGTGTGGGGGCTGCAATATGACGTTCTCCATTCACTAGTTTAATATTCGAAGCGAACGTACGCGATTAAGAATGCACTCTAAATATAGGGTGAGTTCACATAGGAAACGTTTTATGTTCCGAGGGGTGGTGGGTTACCTACTCCATGGGTACATAGGGTGGTCATAATGAAGGTGTGGGTATAGAACTGCGCAAGGTGAAGAGATGAATCATTACTTATTTTATTGTGTATTTTTTATTGATTTTGACACAGTATCATTACAAACCATAATTGTCCCAAGGCTGGCCTCGGGTATCCTCTCACAGGCACAGTACAAGATACTATAATTAAATGGTTAGTAGAATGTGGCATGCTTAAATAAGACAACTTAATTAAAGGAGCCAAAATGAAAAAAGTAAAGTTTTACAACAATATAAGTAAAAAAAAAACTCAATAAAACTTGATTGTGTCTGAGCGCACAAAAAAAGAGTATTATTTATCATAAATCTTACTGTTACT
>DWPT01005083.1:0-12562 GCA_018251895.1 Agathymus mariae mariae | reverse complement strand
CTAATTTCCTGGCCGACAACGCATCAGCAATACCTTTGGGTTTACTGATGTCCATGGGCGACGGTGACCACTTACCATCAGGTGGCACGTCTGCTCGTTTGTCGAATATTTGTAATGTAAAAAAAAAACGTGGAAAATATTCAATGGTTGATTCAAGAAGGTCGGCAGTAGCTAGCTAAGTGAACAACCCTACGATCGTGTCGTATTATCCGGATTAATGTGGAAGGTTGGACTTTGTTCCAGCTACCTTAAAGGGTTACCAGACGCCTTAGTCTTCCAGTTGTTTAACAGCATACTCCAGCAGGGGAAATGGCTTGAGGTGATATGACTCCGGTGACACACCTTTTTTTTCTTTATTTTCTTTCGAGGAAGAAACCTTCAAAACCCGGTGCTGTCGAACGCCGGGTTATGTGAGATTTTAACGCATTAATACGCCCCGATTACCTTCCTCAGCACTAAGTAGAGAACTCTGATACAGAGCGATCTTCATAGATAGTGAGTAATAGATTACACAGCAGAATCCACTTCGTTGCTACACAGTATTAGAAGTTTTGTTGGAAATTCTGCTTCAAACGAACTACACAAATATTGTACCACCTCAAAATTGTATCGAATTTACCAGTTTGCTTTCAAGTATCGTTCATTAAAACTTATCGCCTCTTCTGACTAAACATAGTTTCCTAAATTCTTATCCTCGCTTCGGTCTCAAGCCTATGGACATGAACTGGTCACCTTGGAAAATATTTTGTCACCTGTATTATTATCTTAATTTACACTTGACTAGATAATTATTTACTATGAATCTAAAATCCGGACGCCTTACTCAAAGCTTCATATTAATAGTACCTAATTCTAATTCAAAATCATTTATATTAGACCTATGTTAGATAGGTATTTCGTCAATACACTTTTCAACGTATCTTATCTTTAGTGATTTTCGTGTATCTACCTATTACAAAACTTTATAAGACAAGAGAATAACTGTCTACTGTACTATAGAATAATCGTATTATGCGAATTAGCGCCACAAACGTCACTATATGTTATGTGTTAGCTACGGAAGTCATAAATATAAATATCATAAATATTCATATATATATGGACTCAGCGCGTGAACCGACAATATACTTATTTGTTTTTGTTTTAGCAATAACGTAATTATAGTTATTGAAGAATTTATTAGTATGCATGAACAACGAAACCTCATAAATCATGATAAAGTCACAAATATTAAATGCGCATACGCTATTAGAAGCGTCACGTAGTCAAATTAATAGCTAATTGTGGCAAAGTCACAGGAAATATTACTTTACCTGCGGCTGTTCGAAACGGTTAAGCATAAAATATCAATAAACAAGACCTAGTTCTGAGTATTAATTAATGTTTAAATATTGCCGTGCATAATTTTTCTAATACTTCGTTTATAATATGTTTGAGGCCGGGTTACACTGTGGAAGTAGGAGTAGCAAGGGTAGTCAGTAATACGCCACCTTCTTGACAGAAGCTGATATGACATGAGACGATAGTCGCTCAGACGAATTGTGTCCTAACTAGAGCCTTCCGACGTGGAGGAGGATGGTCAGTATTAAATAAAAATAAGAAGTAACGTCGTAGTGAATAAAATACTAGCAAATCAATTATAAGTTTGGGTCGTTTTCACATCTATTCCACATAATTATGTTAGGTACCACCTATCGTGGTATTCTAAGTCCTTAGGAGCGGCAATACATTTACCGTTGATATCAAATAGGGCTATTTCAGTAGATGAATCTCTGAAGTTGATTTGAGGAGAATTAAAATATCAAACTAGCATGGTCCGGTGTTATGATTATTAATCCGATAGTTATATGTTATTCTGAAGACTGACATAGAACGCCTCATATGTAAGGATCATCGGCACCGACCTTCTCACTGTAACATAACGTTGCTGGTAGCTACTAGCCTTACTGTAGAGTAAGCACTTGTCTTGCAAGTCAGCTCGCCCGGTGTAAACACGGGATAGTTTTTGTAGTTCGTTTGCATCGCGAGTCGCACGCGGCTTCGCCCGCACGCATCGTGCAACGCCATTCATGCCATATATAGTAAAATTATGTTTTATTAGCATTTTTGATGACTGATATTAATATAATATTATGGATGAAATTAAGGTGAGATGTTATCAATTAATCGTCATACATATTATTCCTGGCATAAAAAGTATCTTCGTTCTTTCACAATATAGTACAAACTGTCAAATCTGGTTACTAATAGAATTATAGGTGTAGATTAGTATATTTATTTCAAATTAATATCATATATTTATATTTTAGTATTTTTTTCACAATATGTCTATTTTCACATTAAGCGCTTCGAACAACACTTTAATAATGCCTTTCTGACTAATTTCCCGTACTAAAATGTACATAAGGTCGTAAGTTTCAAAACTTCACACATAGCATGGGCCTAAATAAAAAGGTTTTTGTTTAAGAAGGCCGCAAAGAAAATACAATAAGCATAATTTTATGACTACACATTTATAATTGCATGTACATAAAAAACTAGTCAAGAAACGAGTCCGACAATGTCAGTATAGACTTAAATAAATGGCTTACAATAATTTTTCTAATATTTCGAATTCGAATGTATTGCTACGATCGATAGGTTCATAAAAGTGCCTGTCAATATGATAGATCTGACCCATAATCCACTGTTACGCAGTGTAATTATAATCTCGACAAAAAAGGACGGGTGGTTTATTAAATATTGTCTAGTGGCCGGCTCAAACACTCGAGAAAGCCGAGGTGGTTATACGCGCACTCACATATGCTGCTCCATAATGCCTTACTGCAGGGCACTGCCTTATCCTTAGAGAAAGACATTTCCTGGTACATATAATACATGTGTTCGTGCAACTGTGTTCAAATGTACATCATCCTCGGTGTCGTAGACCAATAATTTAATTTCATATTAACGTAATACTTAAATGAGTTTGAATTTTAAATCCAAATATTTAAAGCTAACAGAAATAAATCGAGAGAGTCTTTCTTACGAGTCTTCAGTGAACGGAAGCGGTTACAATTTGCTCTAGGGCACGCTGTGTAGTTCGTCCAACAAATAAATTTATCAATCCCCAACGATTGACGTAACCCGTAGGGCTCCGGCCGCTGCTGAATATCATGGCCCATAGTAACCCACGACAAATCCCGAGAGGCGGTCGTTTGTCAACTGAACGCACGCGCCCGCTGGCGACCTAGTGTAATCAATTTAATTACATACACTAGTTTATGGCTGCTAGATGATAGCAAATAAAATTGTGTTTGTTTATTTGTTCCTGCTCTCCGAATGACTAATGTACCGGATTAATACTGAATAGTTTATAGTAACCGTTTAATAAGCGTTTGGGAGCAGTCGACGGTGGATTAATTTAGAGTTGCATTGAAGATCTGACTAGATTCGCGTACTTCGTCAACAGTATCTAAGGCTGTTTGAATTTTAGCAAGCTGCAAGGAAAATCGAGTTAAATTTAGTGCAAAGGTTTAGAAGTAATGGCCGGCTCGGGTTGATATTAGAATGTCACAGGATTGTGATTTCAACATGACATAACTTGTCTTGTCATATACGCACACGTTGATTCTCTTCTTCTGCGATTGCCTTCGTACTTCCTTAAACCTCTTAGAACGGTAATGACACATAGACTAATTCTGAATAGAATAGATTACAGTTATTTAGATATGTTCTTATATTAAGTTGTGAAGAAAATTATTTCAAGATATTTTTGTCGCTGACAGCTGATTGGTGTGTGAGTTATACGCAAATTTATTAATTACGAACGGGCGTAATATATTTGTTACTGCTATATCATTAAATAATTAAATTGCATCATTATTAATAATTATACTTTTCAATGTACACACACAGGCGTGGAGTAACAGATGGGGGGAGATTCGTGAAACGATACGGCAACACTTAAAGCGGTCGATTCGACCATTTGTTCCGCCGCGGCGAGCAATAATTCCACCGACAGCATATTTAGGCCAATTTAGGTACACCGCAGCTGGTACATCTGAACGTGTCTGCCTTATTTGCTACCAATAATGAGCATTGTGGGGTACAACGGACCTGCTACAAGGGTTACCATGAGTTTTATGACTTTAAACAAACTCTGTTTAAATGTATTTTGCATCACCATACTTTATATAAATAAACGTTAACATGCTCACACCCCATTTTCTACCGAAAGACATGATTATACACAACTGACAGAACATAAGCAAACATTTCACAAAAACATATGTATATATATATTTGCGGCATTCGAACCTGAGATATTATGCTCGATATTTCCAACCGAGTGACAAAGCCGTCAAATACTCATTTCCATTTTCAAATAATGTCTACAATTTATGTAATTAAATATTTACATAAATTTGTTTCAATTACCACCGAATTATAATTTGTATCACTAACTAAATAAGGAGTCCTGCCTACAGGATTATAATTGAATATATATATTTCCTTACTCACTTGCTAACAATTTCTCAAGTTTCTTCATCCAAATACATAACGCATATTAGCTTAATTGCGAAAGCAGAAGCAGAAATAATGGCAGCTCTAGAAATTGACATGAAGTTACTTTTGGAATTAGATATTAGATAAAATACTTAAATGTTCGCAGGTTATAACTAAAAATTTGCAATCTTCTTTTAAATAAAAAAAAATATACAAGTCTCATGTGTCCCCTAACTCGTTGCCACTCGTCTTAAGGCAGTCCATTTTGTGTGGTATCGGCCATCGGGGCCGGCGGCCGGCACGAGCGCCGTTCCTCACTCGCCGACGACAGCCCTTGATTAATCACAGGGGAGCACGCCTTCGGTGCCAATTGTACGCGTAAGCCACGAGGCAACTTCGTTCCGTTCCGAAAATGTCGTAGCCTACTGTACGACTTGTTTTAAAATTTAGCCGCAATAAGGAAGCACTTCACAATTAGGAATCCATCTTTCCGACGTAGTTTCGCCTTTACAATCTTAATTTCATATATGCACTTGTGTTTGAGTAGATCTCTGGATGAGTTAGCTTCACAATACGAGTAGAACTCGGTAGTAGATGGCGCTGCGACTTAAGTGATGAATATTTTTTTTTTGTTTATGAACATTGGAAGGCAAGTCACGTTCGGGCAGCACGTTTGCCGATTACTCTAGTGATTTATAAGTTAGTTTGTTCGTTGTAATACATTGTTATTTATTTATTTATATATATATATATATATATAGTTATTGTGAGACTCAGAAATTCGATTTCACAAAAAGCGGAATTAACGCCTAGTGGCATTCACTGCCAATCAACGCACGGCGGTGATAACAACAATGTGAAAATGAAAATTAAACAGTATGTAATACACTATCAACATAGCTCAATGAAAGCAGCAACAATAGATCTACTACCACATACTATACACTGATATTATGTACTGATAATAATTTATAAAACAAAGTTACTACTTATAAATATTCACAAACTGTCGCAATTAAAATACTTATCTTCTTTCTTACACGGCTTACGATAACTTCACTTATTTGTTCGAATGAAGTAGATACATATAATTTAATAGTCATCTGTTTTCATATGTCCAAATAATAGGAAATGTTGCAATTGTAAAGTTAAGACTACATAATAATTTCATGTACTAACTAATGTGGTTCGAACATAGGTCGTCCGTCCGTGAGATACTTATAGCAAGAATCCTGCACGCACCTCGAATTTTTCAAACTATCTGCGTATTACGAATTAATTAAATAAATAAAGGAAATCTTCGTGAAGAAACTTTAATATCTAAGATTTCTCGATGATGTTGAAATGTATGTGAAGTCTGCCGACCTGCACTTGCCAGCTTGGCCAGCGTGGCAAACTTGGCCTTACTCCCTCACATTGTGAATGGAGACCCAAATCCGGCAGCAGAACAATAGGCGTAATGATGATTCTGTGACCATCAGTTTAGGTTCACTACAGCAGACTAATGGTTTAACAATCACATAACAGATGGCGCTAAAACTTAAAATCTACTTTTAATTTAATGTTGCACAACAACAGCGTTAAAACTTAATATATGTTTTGTTTCAGGTAATGCAAGATATTCTTCATTACAATACTGTCTGCAGGTATTAAAAAAATCATCTACATACATACATAACAAATATCTATCATCATACATATCATGGTCGACACGTGGATGGCTCTCAGACAAAGCAATAATAAGGTAAGCTGACTATTTGCTGCATATTCAACAACATTGGATTTCCGTATTTTACCGAATCTTTTCACTTACAATAAAAACTATTAAAATGTTTGGTCGTGTTTAGTAATTCCGTTGATGTCTAATGTACGAGCTTCTAATATGCACTTATTCGTAATAACTATTTAACTTTATAAGACTCATAACTTTAATGCTGGACTAAAAAGGATGCAATTTTCGATTACAACGGAGACGAAGATGTCTCTCAGAGCGCTCTCTTGCGGCAAGGGTCTTGGCGGTCTGGTGAGTGTGAAGTTCCTTACTGGCCTGCTAAGTCCCAAGCCACGGTGATGCCAATCTACACGACCCACCAGGCGATCGAAGAAGAGAAGAGAACAGAAGTCTCAAGGAACAATCTCTTAAAGAGAATTTTCCAAACATAGTGCGTACATTTTCTTTTAGCGTAGATTTTAGCGTAAGTCAACAACGGTAACAAACAGTTACTATTTTTAATTTCAAAGTCAAAACGAAAGCAAAACATCCAGTGCTTATAAAAAATTCTACAAAATGACATCCAGCCAAAATTTGTCGAGTCTATAAATAATTATTTATTAATTTATCCTGTTACACATTTAGATCCATTACGATTATTTAGATCCATTTATAAAATAAGCAAATTAAACTGGTCATTCTGCTAGAAATGAAAAATTATCTCCTTGTTTTACACAAAATAAAGTAATGCTTAACTACACTCTCACCTGATAGTAAGTGGTGATGAAATCTAACATGTTGAACGCATTAACTTATAAAAGCCTATTTACTCTCCACGCACTATTACTTTATTCTATTATAATACATATGTTTTTCTATTCTCCTTTAGGTCAGCTGCTATGTTAGACTAATAATACGTATATCAATGCTCCACCTTTTTACCACTTTAGGACATAATAAATAAATAAATGGTATACCTTAGATTATACGGTGGAAAACTTTGACAGAGATAAATAATATGTTCTGGAAACCGTTCCCTCTTATTCAACCGGCAACGCCTAAGAGAGATTTATATACGTAAATTGAATTTCAAATTTTCAACTTTCAATTTATTTAGACTGGCTTATACCTTGGTAAAGTAAAATAACAGAATATGATCGAATTTTATTCGTTTACGCCATCATTTAGCACTTCGCACTGTAGAATTTAATCTTGCCATCTTTACAATTTTTCACATTCTACGCCCGGCAAGATGCTAATAGGCGATGAAGGCTAAATATTTAAAATTTACTGAACGATGGGAGCTCATCTGGCGCTGTACATTGCAGCGATCACTTCATAACGGTATTTTATATGATTTTAAGCTTTCAAAGCTTTTAATGATGTTAATTCTACACTTCGCGCTTGAGTTTAACCAGATGAAATGTTTTTATCCCATAGGCGAAGCCAGCGTCGTGTTTTACTTGATGTGATCGTGTACCAGATGACAGTAATATTTGACAGGCGAATTCAAACACGGTGCTTGTTAGGAAGTGGACGAGAAAAGTTTAGTAAACCAAGAAAATTATGAGAATGTTTCTTGGTGAAAATATATTACACAGAGGCAAAGACATTATCAGCTACGGAAGTGTGAATAATCGATAATTATTCACAAATGTTGTAAACGCGTCGAAGTCTTATGGCGTATAAACTCCATAAGACTTCGACGCGTTTATAAGCATCCATGAAAGGCTTGATGTCTGATAAAGGTAAACTTTCAACATAATTGATATCAAGTGACTTTTAAGCCAGTTAAATGGATCCATGAGTAGATTCTGATCGCTGAAAAATACGGTAGTAATATTCGAGGGCCGGTTGGTGCCTGAAGTGGTCTGTAAAAATTATTCAAAAATTGGTTTAGACTTAAAAATATAATCTATATAAATATCTTTATTCTTCAACTGCGTAACTACACAAACCCTTTCCAATACCACGTAATAAATAAATAGTAGTTGATTACTTTGTTTTAGTCAAATAATGTCAAATTTCCTTTAATCATTTAGGTTCTGTCCAAATCTCGATGGTACATACCGTTAACGGTCCTATTCGGGCCACACCAGTTCCAGAGCTCGAGTGTTTCAGGTGTACCGTTGAGCATCATGACGTACGGCACAATGGCACAACGCGCGACTCGCGGACTCACGACGCGGCGCAAATCAAAGCGCGCACGTTGCGACACTTTGTCAGCTGATTTAATTAAGTTCTCCAGATATCTCCGTACTCCGGACAATCGGCATTATGTACTGACGATGCGAACATGATACTCTGTAAGGCCGGCTTTCTCATTCATCTAGTCTCTAATGGATTGATAAATTGGACCGACCGCGAATACCATTGGTAGATACGCTTCGTGTTATTTGATTTATGATTAAAATTTGCGTAATGCAGTGAGCATTTGTATTTTAATAGGTTTTTGAATTGGTCGCATTAATCTCTGAATATATCTTCTATTAGCTTCCTATTTAAGTAATTGAGGTACAGATCTATTTGTTTTAATTTCGTTATAAGTATTCATTCGTCCATTGGCAATTGGAAGTGCATCCTGACTATGGGTCTCCTTGTTATTTTACGACCACAATCTTATATTGGTGTTCGTGTAAATTTAATTATTTATTACAACTAAAAAATTGTTGCGTTAAATACAAAATTTTAGATAAACGTTACTCACTAGTTACTTCATATATTATTTAGTTAATATAAAACATGATTGCCCTGATATGTTATAGTTTTTATGTGATTTAAAATCGTAAATCAGCCAGGAACACCCTCGTCTTCAGAAACCCAGAAGGCACGACAGTAATATGTTCGAATACATCAAGCCGAATCGAAGCATTCGCGGAGATGTCGCCGATTACTGAAGCTGTAAAGTACGTCGGGGTGTCGTGCCCGCAGCGGAAACGTATTCAATCAAGGACGAAAAGAACCGTGGGGTACTTTTTCCACGGTTCGTAACTCAACAAATGCAAATTTTTACTGTCCTGTAATTCACTAAATTTTTTTATAAGAAATTAAAATGGAAAATTTACCACATCTCAATTTAATATTTTATTTAAATATTAATTTATCGTAACCAAAATATGTTATTTTTGTAATATTTTGCTTAATAAATTACATTTTAATTTAATATTTGCCGACTTTATACAATTTTGTAAGCTTATTGTAAATTCATAAATTGCCGTAGAAACTAATTGTCTAATCACTCAGGGTATCTAATATTTACGTAAGATGTAATTGCATAGTCATCTCGTATATAATTGTTGGATGAATTAACTAAAAAAGTACAGTCTATTACAAATGTTTATGTACAAGAGTGTCTTGCAGTTTTTAAAGAATATTGAAATTAAATGCTCGCTTCACCCAAGCATTTAATTAAATTAGCACAAACTAAATTATTACAATTTGAACATTGATCAAGTCATAAAAATTATCCATGGGTACATTTTCCATGAAATTATAATTATAAATAATTATAGGTTAAACCTGTAAACTTAATAAAATAATTATGCTAGTGACTTTTATGATTATATGTAAATAAATATGATTTTACACTAATGTATTACAGACTTTCACTCTGAATACCAAGTTTAGGTCGCCGTAAAGCTGGGGTTTCCAATTGGCATGTGCCTTCTGTCATGCAATGCCCTTGGAAATCCCAAACGTGCTGGCGACGGCCTTCTACGAACTCAACACCGCACCAGAAGAAAGAAGAGATAAGAGAGAAATAATTACAAAAAATATTCAGTACGAGTATGTTTATTATATTTTATAGTTAAGTTATTTCTTTATATCTTGTGTATTTCGAGGAAATTTAATGTTATTAATTTGCACACGTAATGTTTAAAATGATTAATGTATTTTTACAATACTTTTTAATGTTTATCTCATTCATTGAAACTTTTGTATAGTTCTTTTATGTTGAATGAAAAAGTCATCTGATACTAATATAATATAATCAGGGCCGGCCATAGAGACACAAACACCAGGAGCATCACCAGTCATCCACCGGCCGCCAGGGTCACATCCAACTCGATTCTCCGAAGACTCCGCCATCCGAGCAGCGCTGTGAGTACACTTGTAAAACTTTATACAATTCACATGTGCAATGTAGGAAGTGACGTGAATCAGTACTGTGGACAAGGACGAGGTACGAATATCCAGGTAGTGTAAATGGACCGTGGTTACAGCGTGTTGTATGGCGAAGGAAATTTACCACAAGTAGGTATTAAATTGACCATTACAAAACATTCCTCCTTATACAGCCCCACTGCTCATAGGAACGCGAACAATTATAAAATAAGCTTGAGATCATCAACACGTCGAATAGCGCCACCGCATAGGACGACTGCAACTCCAAGGTCGGGTCTCTGTTGAATACTATCAAGCTAAGTAGTCCCAAAACTGATACCTCGTTTGAAATTAAACCCAGCATTAGAACTGTCTAAGGGATATTACAATAAATATTCAGGTACTCTAGCGTTTTTAGCGGTTATTGTGGGTACTTGCAACTTCATATCTTTAAATTGGACTCATTTAAGTCTGCTCCACTGCGAGACCCGCTTCAGGGTTCTCTCGATTTCAGATCCAAGATTTTTTAATATTCTCCTCAGTCTGCACCCGAGACATTTTTGCTACGCCTTTATTAATGGCATTAGCAGACCGACATCAGCATACCAATGGCCATTACTCAACATGATAACGTCACTATGTTGAACATATCTATATATATACATATGATAACATACTAACTGATCGCTTTCTGAACAAGAATAATATATCAAAAAACTATTATTAGAGGCCTTTATTAGGCAACAGAACCCAAAACAATAATTGATAGAATTTTTATTTGTTTGTCTGTGCGTTTGTTCGCGCTAATCTCACAGCCTCACCGATTTCTATATATTTTACTAATATATAGCAGTAAGCATCACTTAATACTTGAAATTTTATTCATAGCAATCCGTCCATAAATAAAAAAAAATATTTAAAATAATGTTGGTACTATCTCTTAACGTAAGGCGTAGATATTCCAGAGCGAATGCGAAGCGAGGGCAGTATGCTAGTAGGTAATATGCATGACGAACATTTAAAAGGAATACTCAATACTCTTCGGTTGATAGATTTATACTTTCTCAAATTTTTGAATATCGATTCAGAGAGTTGAATTGATTTACACCAATAGAGTTATACTTTTAAGAAAGTAGACAGGAACTGATCAATTAAATTTGAAATGAGCCACCTTCTCCTTTTAAAAGAGAGGTTTTTTTTGAGAGGTCAATTGACATGCTTATTTTATTTTATAAACATATTTTTAAACCGCGAAGTGTTTAGCGAACTTTAGAAGAAAATATAAATACCAGCCAGACTACACAGAAGGAAGAACCATCTATACAAATAGTTCGCATAGCGTTGTGCGACAAAAAAGTTTACGGTCTCGATATCCAAGCATTCATATCATCGCCAACAATGTTATTGCTACCCGCCGATGAAAAACTGGAAATCCGTTTGCAGTGAGTTCTTCATAAAGGTGTATGAAAGGGCCATCGTAGTGCAGCGATACTCCAGTATCACATAAACCTCTTTTATTTCACATAATTTCTCGCGCAGTGGGAAAATTAAGGCTTTTATATATTAATGATAGCGAAAATTAAAATAAAAAGGATTTAAGGAAGTCAAAACTGTATGTTCCGTAATTAGGCCATTCATATAATGTTTGAATTTCTGATCTTGTGATGTCTTTTGATCTGCATGTTTATTCGAAGCAAAATATTGTATAACTAGCAAATGCCCTCGCTTCGCTTCGGAAAAACTACCTTAAGCATTTGCATTTTTCTGGATTAATTCTTAACTTTTTATTGCAATGCAACAAAATTTAAGTATTAAGTGGCGCTTACTGCAATACATCAGTGAAAACCAGAACGAAATCGCTTATACCGTCTCTGAGATTAGCGGGAACAAACGCACATAATGTTTTTTCTCATATGTATATCGTTCATGTACAGCGACCAGTTACAATTTTATTATTAGCATAAATAGATATAGATAAGTTATAAAGATCTCAGTCTTCAACTACCACATCAATAAAAGAAATTCTACATCAAATATTTCTTTATTTTAGTGCATAATTAACCTTATTTAGATAAATTTAATCCCAACTGTCACTCTCCGTGAACGCCGTCACGCACTTTGATTTGCTTTCGCTGTCAAATTTAGTTACAATTATTTCTTTTTCTTTCCGTTTATCTTTCACTTGTTCTCCGTTGTTTTCTGCCTCTCTACTTTCTCTGACCTTGATGTTGTTCGTCGATTTCTCCGGCTCCTTCTCCT
>DWPT01005082.1:0-12563 GCA_018251895.1 Agathymus mariae mariae | reverse complement strand
TCGTACAGTTAGCTAGTCGATCGGAGCAATATTTATGCAATATTTCTTAGCCAAACAATGACTCAGACTGTGGTATGATTTGCTGGTGTTTGCGATCATTGACTCGGCGGAGTTTATTGCACTCATTGGTAAATAAACATGCAAAATTCCTTTTTCGTTTATTGTCCCACATCTTCTAAACAGAATTAAGGGTGTAAAAACGATATAAAACTGTCATTATATGTATATTTAACTCTCAAGTGATAAATACTTTAGACAGCAAAATATGTTAATCATGTTCCTGTGTAATTCAGTCTATCCAAAAATGTACTATCCAAGAATTTCATTCAGTTCCTGGGTATATGTTAAAATAGTATGAAATAAATAATGTCATGTATGAAAAATATATGTACTTGTAGTCTTCTGTCACAAATTTGATGTTCTCGAATCGCCTTTTCTCTATTGGATAGCGCCTATCTATCCACTTAGATTTGAAAACAAATACGTTTCTCGAAAAAAATATTAAGCTTTTATTATAACATATATTTAATGCAATGAATTAGTAAATAAATAGTTACTTGTAACTAAAATGTAACCTACGATTTTCCAGGATAGAAAGTAACGTAAAGTACAGTAAATAGTTAGAATATTTGGTGTCTAACAAATACCAATGAAGTATGTTCGTACAAGTGATACAGGATGGTATTACGAGTATAACAAAATAAATTTATAGTTATGAGGGTAGTATCTATAATTTTATACACTACCCCCCACATAATGAATTTTTTCGCGAACGTTATCAACCTGCAGACACGTCTCGCCTCGGTCGCTCCACACAATTGTCTCCGTTGCGAGACCATATTGTTATTAAGTTAGGCAGTTTTAACATTGTATTTACAGTATAACTATTTACCAAACACGAAGTTGGATGCAAAGTTTATAAAAAGCTTTACAGTTTGAGGAACTAAATTAGAGAAAATTGATGTTTTGCCTTTATATCGATAACAATGTTTGTTTCTGTTATACTTCTTTATTGCTTTGGTTTTGTTTAACAAATTTATTTTATCCAGACATTCTTATTTTAATACTTTTAAAATTATTAATTTTCTTTATAAGTATTTAATCAGTTAAATGATAATGAAAATTATTCGTTTCTCATAAGTGCGAGGCCGAATGAAGTTATTTCCGAATGTTGAATTTTTTTTGTGCTATAGGCGGCTAGAGCAACTTTAAGTAGTCACGTAGTATCTAGCGTAGCGTAGTCGACCACTTGGCATGTTTTTCGGGTTTTCAGTAGATCCTCTGTTTACCTAATATTGATTTTTTGCTACTTGATCGACTTCAAATGTGATTTGTTCTCCTTCGCCAGAGATAATTTCGGGCTTTCTAAGTTTTGTCTTAAATATATATATATATATATACTATAGCCAAGATTTATATTTCTTCTTTGCATAATAATAATAATACATGATAATAAACATAATACCCCTATTTCTCTAGTAATATTGTAATTGTGGAAATAAGTTTGTATACCAAACTGCAGTAAGTTAGGTCGATTTCAAGTAAATGTTTAGCAACAATTTTGCGCGATCCTTTACACAGATAAAATTGGGGGTCTAGTTAAAAAGTTGACTTAAATTAATTTAATGGACTTAATTTAAAGCGGACAAATATTTTTTACAAAAACATAAGTTGTACAGATATATATGTATATATTTATAAAAAGTATTATGAAAGTAAATAGGCACGTATTATTTGTATACAAATACGGATAATTCCATTCATGAAAGGCAAAATTAAATTCACCACCTGCCTAAACGAGATCCTCTATCATGGATCCCATTTACATCTCAAGGACCCCTCTTTTTCGCTGATGTGAGCCCCTTGCAGTACCACGTCGGCCCCTGGGGGTCCATTCACTTCACTTTGGGTATCACGGATTTAGCTGATAGTGTCTGGTAACTGCAGACTATGACATATATAATATTTGGAGTATTGCCAACATGTTGACGGTAAAAAATATCAATGTATCCACATCCCAACTGGCTTTCAATTAACTTGCGCGGTGTTTTTTTTATTTTATAATATTCATAATTATTTCTAATATTTCTAATTGTGTCTTCTTTCCGAAACAAAGTTCAGTTATCATGCGACCCAGTTGCAGATTTACTAATCTCGTTGTTTTTAGACACCGATTTGTAAATACTTTAAATTCCCTTAACGTTGTTGCAATTCCAATTAATTTTTTGGGTAGTATCGAACTTAACGAATCAATTGTCATTGTACTGTGCCGGGTTTTTGTTAGCTATGCTTATTGTATTGTATTCCACTATATTTAAAGTATTTGTGACTTGATAGCTGTATAAAGAGGAGTTGAATGATTGTTATTTGTGTTAAATAATAAGATATTTTAGTTCAAGTTCAACTTTTACTTGCCCTAATAAATCGCCATAATATCCATAGTATTGAATTTATTAATACACTGTTTTAACCAATTGAATTTAAATCAGAAAATGTCAATTGCTCGCTGTTGCCTATTGCAGATTGGTAAATTTTAAACATCTTTAATTTAAGGTTATTTTTATGTAGATTTTTTGTGAAGATTTAGTACGCCAAAATAACAATTAAATTTCAATAAAAATATTGAAATAAGTACAAGCGCTTGCAGAAATCATGGCATTCAAGTCAAAGACTGAATCTCAACTCGCCTTGAAAGTGTAAAATTAATATAAAATTCGTGTCGGAAAATCTTATATTAGTAGTAAAATAAAAAATATAAGTACCTATTACGAATTTTTTTTGACAAACATATATTTATAATAATGATTAGTGCTTAGTACTAGTACCATTATTATAATTACAGTTTAGAAAAACAAAATTTGTGACTTTTGTAATAATATGAATTGGTCAAAAAGTGATGTATTGACTTAATTGTTATGGAACTGTTCAAAAATTACTGTGTCATATGAACATCCACATTAAATATTAGTAATTAATATTAAATTAAGCTTATTACAACAATTAAAAATCGAAAATTGCATCACTAATACTGGGTTAAGAATTTACAAAATTACTGTATTGTCTTCAGTTATAATACGTGTTTAAAGAAACAGATAATTTACCACACATCCGGAAGGAAGAAAACAAATACTATATAGTCTATGGAAGACAATATTAAACATCTCCAATTATTTTACTTTTGAGTTAAATGTAGGATTCAATGCATAAATGAAAAATTTATCGGAGGGAATATCAAAACAAGTCAAATAAGCATTATATTTGTAATAAATTTCTTTATTCCACAAACGAACTCAACATTACTCTACAATATCTCTAGTTTATTTCGCAATGTTTCGGCACGACGACGAAATTAGAGATTTCAATAATAAGTATTTACAATGATAGTTGTCAATACCTAGTTGTCTAGAGGTTTATTGATTGTGATGTCATTATATAGTTTATGCTTATTTATCTTACTGCGTGTTCTTAAGGCGTGGGAGAAGAAATAATAAGCAAATTTTAGATTTAGAAATTGATTTGAATTTGAATTTAGATTTGTTTAACGAATTACGCCGAATCAGTGTCTACAGATATGAGATATAAGAACCCTAACAAGTATCTGAAAAATGGAAAAAGAAAAGAAAAAGGAGGCAGGGATAGAAATGCAAGGTAGACGTGTGATACAGTTATAAAAATATCTACGTAAAAAAAACACTGCCACATGGCGACGGCATTCGATCGAAACCTGCTTAAAAATAAGTCAAAATAAAAGATAGCACTTTTATGAATTCCTAAAAAAATTTTGAGTTGTGAAGACAACGAAACTATGTTTATAAGTGTATGGAAGCCGTTGAGACAAAGTATTCGTTACATGTACACAGATGGCTAAATATAACTTGCAATTTTACAATAGATTCCGAGAAAATTGGAACAAGACACTAAACACTGGACAATATTTTTATAAACGTAGATAAGAAAGCTGTATAAATAAATGCATTTCTAAATTGTTCAGTGTGTCTCTGACAAACGATATTATGTTATCATATGTATGTAAAGTTATTAACAATGTTTTTTGTGTCGTAGTATGATGCGGAAAACATTCTAAATGTAAATTACACGTACATTTACATCCAAACTGCATGGATAAAAAAATAATTTTCATACCAACGATTCTATTACCATGTTGTTACCGCGTTTTCTAAAGTCAGCACTAAAATCAACATACAAATTGCATGGCATCAGTAACAATGTGTAATCGCTGTATCATCCTGAATTCGGATGGATCTTTAACTTTCATTCTGTTCAATACAAGCGTTTATATCTGGGGAATGTTTTAATCGCTTAAATCGTGCAAGTTAATTGATGTTGAGTGCTGTCGGATCTAAATGGATAGCGAGGTGGAGGCATAGACGACAGCACTGTTGCATAGAGGTAATAATAATAATAATAGAATCCGAAGCGGAGGCCTCTACTATAGTAGAGGTTGTCAACTATACACAGAATCCTATCCTAATGGGGCGATGTCAATTTTGTGACATTCAACGCATCCAAAGCACAGACGTGTTTGTTTGTTTGGTTTTTCGTTTCCTATTCACAGTCAAAAGGATTCCGGTCACCTAGAAGTCTATTTTTCAGAGTGTGTCTTGAAATATACCGATTGTTTTCAGTTATTATGAGTAAAAATAAAATAATAAATAAAAATCTCTTCCAAATTTATCCTTGAGTGGTTCATTAAGTCTAAAGCTTAAACAGATGCAGCGAGGTGTCCTGGCTAGGAGGACACATAAACAACTTTTCATCCTATATAAAGCACAGGTTCAGCCGTGTGTACATTACTGCTGTCACATCACTGAAAAATCACTGAAAAATGTCACTTGCCAGCATTGGACTCAATGGAAAGGCGTGCAAAGAACTTTTCGGTGACCCGAAATTGGTTGTGATCAGCCTAAAGCTCGAGCAACGCAAAGATTAAAGAGCCATTCGGTGTTCTATAAATTTTGATTCCTCCAGCACCTTTCTACCATCTAACGACTTGACGTACGGTGACTATCCATTACTTTGTCATATACATCTCTACGGTACAGACGATTAGTTTGCCTTCGTCATTTATAATGCGTACCGCAAAGCATAGTCTACTCGTGTTGGTGTTTCCATCTCATTACAGTGTGGATAAGTTTAAGTCAATAATAACGAATAGGCGTTTTCAAAGTTAATGCGCTTTACCATCTAAGGCTACATTGCCACTTAGCGTCAGATGGGAGTTAAATTAAGAATAATCTTATAATATAAACATAACAAATAATTTGTAGAGTGAAGTTTAGTGTTATATTAAAATCTAAACGCTGAATGTAGTTTGTTACCAAAAATATACATAAAATAATAATTAGTGAGAATTTGTTATTTATTTTATTCGTCATAACAATTGTTAAACTGTTACAGTAATTACTTGACTAAAGTATTTAAAAAAAGTCAACATGTAAATAAAAAAATTTAGTAAAAGAAATAAAATGTGTTTTTGTTATCGGTACGCGGCAAATAAACATACATAAAATACATAGTTACACGATTCTATTAATATTAATGCTTTAACACATATACACATAATATATATGCGTATCTATTACTTTCGCTTGTTTATGTATGTATATTATCCAGTTTTGGTGTGAAGGTGTGTGAAGTTTGCTAATCTGCACTTGGTCAGCTTGGTGGACTATGGCCTTTACCACCACTTTGTGAGTGGAGATCCAAGCCTAGCAATGGGGGAGTTATAGAATGTGATGATTTATTATAATAATATACGCAAATACATTTTATGCAAATAATGTATTAGTGTCAAAAAATCTCAGATACAGGGACTACCCCAGCATAAATGAAAATGTGTGATACACTTCAAAAGACTAATAACCAATGTCTATCTGTTATGTTTGCAATAGGTGGATATTGAATCGGCAACTAATTGCTTCGCAAAATTTGAGCCAAGTAGTAAATAGACTAATGTTATTCTTTTCCATTATAGCCAAAATACAGTAACGGCGTAAAGTTGCAACAAGTGAAGAGTTGCAATTAGCGTCTCATATTTCGCAAAGGCATTGTCACGACGCGCCTCGACTTAACCGCATCATGTCTGAATCCAGTTCATTAAAATACCAATTGGCAATGCTCGTTTGGTTACGGAATTGTCTTCTTATCTAAGAAGTCTGCGTCTATGAAGTAATACTTTTGTATTATCGAAAGAAGATGAATAGCAGTTAAATCTATTAGTAAGCTGAAAAAGTTGTTTTTAACCACAGATTTTAATTTTATTTATGTAATAACGATTAATATAAACTAGGATCCAGGTAACGTCTGGAAATTCCTTAAATTACTATGAGTCGGTAAACAATAGCAATATACGAGAATCTTTTGTATACAATAATACTATTCTATTATGTTCTATTCCTTTCTATAATGACGACCTTAAAACATTGTCTGTAAAAAAGGCGGTGTGTTCATACTATAACATATATTTAAGTTGGTAATAACCCTGTCGAGAGCATTGTCCTGAAATTCCTTAGTCCTGATTCCTCAATGATGTAAATATGTTAGTGACTTTTATTTTGTTTTGGTATGGTGATTGTTAGTGTAAAGTTATTTATGTATGTCCATTCCGCCTACGATACAGGAAATTCTAGTGTGGGTGTGTAAATGCGTAAGCCTCTTAGCTTATTAATCAAATTGTTTAATTAATGTATTTTGAGATATTCGGGATTATCTCAACTCCAAAATCGAAGGACAAGTCATAAGCATCCATCATGGCCAGCTGGCAACCAATGTATATATATATATATAAGGAATAAACCAAACACGAGTTGCTTTGTAATAAAAAAAAAAACGACATCTAAATTTTCTTCTTCTTTTCAATCTCTAAAGTTTATCGTTGTCTGTCCGTCTATCTGTTTTTCTGGTTCAAAACAGATATGGATACTTGATATATTAGTAAATCATGTTATGGGTTTTAATCTGAGATACTATAGGTAGGTTTTCTGAAGCGAAGTGACGGCGAGCTATTAGTATATAATAAAATCATACCTTTGCCTAAGATTATAATATAAACAGATTAATATTAAACGCTTTACGCAACATATTATCGTTGGTACTGCAGATTTATTAATGAGACGAAGAATCGTGATGCACATCAATCATTAATTAACATATATAAATAAACATATATAGGACAGGATTAAACTATCCATATTGCAGTTCATTACCATAACAAAATTTACAATAAACATAAACATCAAATGAACTCTACCATCATGTACGAATGCTGGCGGGATTACACTGGGCGGTTCAAGCACAGTTACTTTCAGAACAATGAACTTGGTAGCATAACCTCGTTCGTTTATCAGCAGGGTACAAGCTGACTGAATAATAAACAAAGCTCTTCTCTCTTAAGACACACACTATGACATCACAAACAATCTAGACCCATGTTCAAATATTACCTGTCACATTAAAGTCTGCCTTGGTTGTGAATCGAACCACACTTTACGCTCGGTACTCAGGGTCATTGCCTAAGGGTACTGGGTAATGTATTTTATCTTTCATCTTATTATGTAAGATGTCTATCCCGGCTGAGAATATAACTCGAAGTCCTATACTAGGTAATCATCTAATACCTATTTCCTTTTATTTCCATTAGATCATCCAATAATTTCTTTGACTCATCACTGGTCACCTTAGAGGAACGTAGAACCAGTCGGGGGATATAGTTTACGCCTATAATATCGTAGACAAAATGATCAGTTGCTATTGGCACAAAAATTAAAGGAATATCCTTTTGCTGTGACTCTATGTGAATTTTTACTTTACTGTCTAATATTACCTATTCGCAGCTGTAATACTCAGTATATTATTTCGTCACGGCCAGCGTTTAAAAAATCAACAAATCAATAGATCTTTCGAATAAGATACTAATAGTTTATTTTTACTTTTTCCCACTTTCCAAATTCTAACAATGCTTTAAAAAGCTTAAAATAAATCGTGTTAACGATTCGATGTTATCTTCCATCGATAATTAGATGAACGTGGAAATAATATCTTTTTATGATTCAACAATTATTCAATAGCTCTAGATTCTGGGCAGTGTATCTCAAAGTGGATGACGACGTCCTCTTGTGGATTCTAAAGGCCTAGAGTAGCGTTAGATTCACGAAAAAAATGTAAGCAATTTTTACTATTTTCTTTATAATTCAATTTAAATTAGGTTCCCACTGTATCATTAATTTGTTTCGATCCCCTGAAGAACACTAACAAGACAAATATATTGTCAAGCGATTGAAAGTTTTATAATGGAATACTAATATATGTAATCAAACTTGTTACTGGTATTTTGTCGTGTAATTCTGGAATGGGAGCGTGCTTTAAAATAATTAGTTTTTAAAGAGTGTGTAAAGTTTGAGAGCCTGTGCTAGTCGGTAGTGTGCGCAATTTTTATCGCTCGTTATGTGAACGAGGCGGATAGAACTATATGCTTCTTTAGTGGGATGGCGAAACAAGTTTATTCCGGATCACAGTTTAGTTTTACTGACACGTTATGTAAGGTTCTTAATCGTAAAAGGCGTTAGACGTTGTGTACAATATAACGTACAAGCGCTCTGTTATTTGTGCTGTGAATGAGATCTGTGGTTTTGTTTCATACTCACACTTTAACCAACAGATGAGGTCTCGGGGGACGTAGTACCTATTTTTGTATAACTTCCCCCGATGGATTGAAAGGTGACAGGACGTGCTCGCAGGTAATTAATATTTTCATGTATTGGTGTAAATGCTCAACTTAGATTTTTTAATCCTTTTAAACGTTATAGAAATGTATGAAAGTGTATATGATTTTATCACGCTATAAATAATAATTGTGCGTTTTAATTAATTTTTGCGTAACTTTCTCGTGCACTATGATAACATTATTTTTCAGCATTTATACAGTGATAATGATAGCGAGTACGTGATTTGGAAACTATGTCTGACTAACCTAACCGACTGATGTCTGGTCTAGACTCCAACGATTTATATTACTAGTATATTATATTTAGATATAGATCCTAAGGATCTATATAAGAATTAGTATTTAATGTAATAGGTAATTTGGGTTTGATTATTATTATACTAGTGTAAAGCACAGTTACATAAAGACAACCAGATCACGCGTTCCTAAACATAAATGGATAACAACCAAATTGATAAATTTTTAAATTGTTAATGATTATGTAAAAATTATATCATATTTTATTTTCTTATTAGAGTTTTGTTTTAAATTAGAATGCATGAAATGCGATCAGAAAGTTTTACGCAGTCGAAGTATAGCACACGTAAAAGAGAATGGTTTGAAAGGTAATTTTTTATCAATAACAAAGACCAATATGATTTTAAACGAATGTCATCGCGGAATTTATACATTGCATCGTGACTAACCGTTACATAATAAAATGAACAGAGAGCAGTTTTACTAAAACAAACGTGTGCATCACGGCTCGTAACACCTCAAATAAAATCACGACTTAAGTGTAGGAGTAAGTAATTATTGAATAGATGAATAATAAATTCGTGAGCTGTAAGCGAAACATCGCATGTAGGCTGCCAGTACGATTCACACAGCACACTGGAGGTCGTGCAATTAACATTATTCAATATTTGATTGTAAACAAGGACATTGATCAATGAAAGTGGCTTTGTTGGTTACATTTTAAACACTCGACATTGACGGGCATACACACAATGTGGTAATTGTACATGCCGTATTTTTTTGCCTTTATTTAGGGAAACTTTTTGAAAAAACGCGGTATTAGTTTCAATATTTTTTTGATAATCGTATCGAAACAAGTAAAAAGCAGCGTCCCTAACTTACTTTATTGATTTAATAATTTTATTTAATTGATTTAATAAGTTATAGTTTTATATGGGCAGTAACAAAAAATCGTAACTTTAAATGCTTCACCGACGCATTGCCTGGCCGCTACAAAACAAAGTACTATTTTCGTTCACGTTCGGTCACGCTCTCTCGTTCTCCGATACAGCAAACTAAGCACTTTAACACTGTTGATTCCAGAAGTTTGCTACTTAAGATAAAGAGTCTTACCGTCAGACATGAACATAATTTTATTTAACTTCGTAATATAGCCCTGTGACGTACAACAGGACAGACCTGATGTATTTATTACCTTGTAAGTTGTTCAGAATGCAACGAACATTCATAACGAGCTAGGAAGATTGATTTCCAATCAACTCCAAGGAATCTCTTATACCACAAAATTATTTAACTATCATTAATTTACTTACAATCAACTATAATAATTATTGTAATTTGCTCACACATAATAAATATAACAACGGGAAGTCACTATTAATGGTTGTCTATTGTTTGTATATATGTAGACGGTATGGAATACATCTCCATTTTTAGTCTTATGGACACGACTTCAAATAGTTTTCCCATGAGATAAGCTCTGTCGAGCTTTAATTGACAGTTGCGTTAATAAATAATTACACAATTACTTTTATTTAAATACATATTTAAATAAATGCGCATATGCGACCTTTTGAAAGTATCAGCTTAGGATGTTTTTCTTAAGATTGAACAAAGTTTATTACCTACTTAATATAGAAGACGATTGAAAGGTTTCCTTTACGTACTTTGACGTAAAGTGTACAGTTTCAATTTCACGCTAAATTCTGTCATTACACAAATCAAACTTATCGTTGATTGATTGATATTTATCATGAAGTATTATGATTAATCTAACCAGCGACAATAGTCGAATTTACGGTTATGATAATAATACTATTTATAATGGTTAAATTATTTATACTAAGTAGTATCATAATAATGTCAGTACGGAAGTAGTGATGAGTTTAATTTGTGTGGTTATAGACCTACCGAGCGGGTATGGTCTCTTTGGAGTTGATTTGATTTTAATGGAAATTTTAATAGAAGTTCTCGTAAAAAGGCGAAAAAGAGAATTATATGTGTATTTCATAATTTTCATATCGGTTTTAGTTCCTGCAGACTACAAGGCTGATTTATGTAACCATTCTGTAAGACGGTTGAATTTCATTCCCGAACATAGGCTGACTGTCACTACTTCGACCCGTGTAACTCCCGAACGTTCTAGGATCTATAACACAAATGGTTTTCCTATGCCTTTTTCAGGTCACGTTAAGCCTGGTGTGGTCGCCTCGCAGCCTTTACAGCCATACATGAGCAACGAGGAAGAAAGTCGAACAATTTCCGACTCTTCTTAACCTAGAATATGCATCATTGAAGCCATAAAAATTTATTTAAACTCACGATGCTTGACACAAGCATACTTACAAGCATCCACAAGCATACTGTTAAACTGAGTGAGACTATTTCATTAGCGAGAGAGTGAGTGAGTGAATGTGATCACAAAAGTAGAACAAAATGGTACATGTTTAAACAGTATGAATCTAATGGTAGTGAACGTGTGAGATGGCGATATGAACTAGCGGAAATACACGAAGACGAATCAGCGTGCGAGAAGTAGGAAGAAATATCTGTTAGTTACGCGGTTGTGTGAAAAAGCAATTACAGATTATATAACACAATGAAAGAGATAGTTGTGCGCCTTGAGCGCGGATACGATCATGCACTTGATTCTCCAAAGGTAATCGCTGCATACAAAGGCTGCACTAGATTCATCTGTTCGAACATTAATAAGCTAGCTACTCCACCTGGCGTGGTCGAAGGAAATTTTGTATTTGCAGCGCGCAGTAGTGTGAATTCAAAAAACTTAGAAGCTCGTAAGCCATTGAATTATTTACAATCCAATACATAAAGTGAAAGAGACTGCACTGAAAATCAGTGTTGCAATATATTTTTTCCCTGGTGCTATGCTGGGTTTAGGCCGGCCTTGTTGATCGATTTATTTTAATCTGTAGGTATAATTTTTTTATTATAGATTTATTTAAATTTTTTTGCAATTGCCATGTTCGCAAATTCAATGCTATATTTTCTGTTTTTCTTTCGAAAGATAAAACAGTAAACAAAAGCGTGTTCATTAGTCAGTTATTTTTTTAAATCGATTCGTGTATACATATTTTATGATGAAAAAAAATATATAAAAAAAAATTTACTTCTAATCTGAATTGAGGTATAGGAAATAGTTTTAATTATTTAGTATTTACATTGCACAACAAAGTATATTGTATGATACTGCATAACATATTTACCCACTATAGCCTTTCATGATATTCTATATACAAACACTAGAATAGCTAAGTAATGTTTATTTTTATTGTAAAACATATTTATGTAGGTTTTACAAATGACGCAATAAATGTCCGTTAGCAATATCTACCAGAAAAATATATGTAAATTTTGGCCGTATTGGGGCGGCCTACAATACTCCCCCCAATCCCATGCTGGCAGAACAGGGTGTCGCAAGAGGCGACAGAAGCCAGCCTACTTGGTGGTAGGGCTTTGCGTAAAGTTTATATTATCAGTATTATTAATAAGTCTTTAATATTATTATTGGTATTATTATCTTTCCGTGAAGACTGCCTGGCTAGCTACCACCCTCCTGCTTGAG
>DWPT01005081.1:0-12563 GCA_018251895.1 Agathymus mariae mariae | reverse complement strand
CCAGCCAAGGTGAGTGGATTCCGTCTGCTGTATCGGGGGTTAATGCTTGTGCTCGCCATCTAAGCAGAAAAACCTAGCATCAGCGTAGCTCGACCAACCACTGAACTATCGAAGGCAATAACACCCACACAGATACATTTAAAAATACATATAAAACAACTGGAATCACGTGTTACACTGATTTTGTGTGCAATAATGAGGATTTCGTCGTGTTCCAATGTTTGCTGTCAACGTAATAATTGAACCAAATTATTGAATAATTATTTCAATTAATTATTTAATAATTATTATAAATATATGTTAAACAGTGCAGTAGTTAACTCAACCAATAGAAACAATAAAATAATTTTTACCCTTCCAACATCACCATCTGACACCTGACGTTAAGATAACAGTGGCTTAAAACTCGATCTTCACGTAACGTTTCCTATCTAATCCAAAGGACATTCTACATCTCATTTGAGGTCATCACCATATAAAATATCACACACTATAGGAGAAAAACATTTTAAAAACATCGTTCAAAAAGTGTGATACGTCACCTTTAATCATTTTCGGAACAGTTTTTTTAATTTAATTATTTTTACAATTGTGGGTTGTAACGATGTTGATGATGACGTGATTGATGATGATGACTTTTCATCGTTAGAAGCGAACGTTACCTTCAATATTACCTATCAAATATTTCAAATATAAAGTAAGAGAATAATACCGTACCAACAAAAATACCTTTAAAAAAAAATTATTACTTATATTATAAGTTGGTGCGTTCAACATCTTAGACTTCATCATCCTTTACCATCAATCATTGTAGAGCATAAAAAAAATTAAATAAAGAAAGATACTGACTTGGCCATAACATCGCGCACGTTCCTCGCGTACAGCTTGGGATCCCGTTTCTCCTCCTCGCTGGGATAGTACACCGGCAGGAACTCGATCTCGCACGAGCTGTGCACCTGCGTCAGCGTCAGCCACAGCAACTTCAGACTGAAAATTTTATTAAGAACTATTCAAGACTGGTTTTGAGCGGCCGAATAAATAATACCGAATTTTTGTATCGGAAAACGTGAACGTAAATGGGTTTTGATGGTAAAACTGCAATACTTTGTGCAGCGTTCTTTAACCATCAAGACAGGCAGAGGATTTTTTTCTCAACTGAATAGGTCTGCAGAGTATTCACACCACTACCACAATGATTAGAGGAAATGTTACTGGCTAAATACAATACAATTAATGTCGGGCGGAAAATTTGACAGTGCCCCTGTCGACTTTGTAGTTACTTAAATAACGTTGTTTTGTCGTTGTCAACAATGATCCTGTCTGCCGAGAAGTCCCACGTCCCATTCAGCCATTTTTCTAAACGATTCCATGTTACGTTATATTTACATAACAAATAAATGTTTATTCTCGGATTTTCGTTGTGTATTTTTAAAGAGAGGCTCTTTCTGTTTGTCAACTCACGCGCCGGGTCCCTCCCAGGTCCACGTGACCGTGTCCCGTGAGTTCGGGTAACGGATGGTGACAGGTTGCACCGGCACGCCGGGGTAGAACCCGCCCGGCTTGAACGTAATCAGGCAGGAGCGATTCGTGCACGTGCCTTCCGGGAAGATCAGCACCTGCGAGGGATGTGACCGTCAAACAAATCAAACCTCATCCAAAACATGGATTCTTTCATCCTTAAGCTCGGACCATCCTAATATCAACTCCCACTCACTACTCGTTGTGCATCTCGCTTAATAGCAGACGAGGCAATGGCGTTTGGCCCCCTTCCAGCTCACTGAGCTCAACACCACTCACCTTAATTCCGTAGATGGTAAGCGTGATAATGAGGTAATTTTAGAGAGGACCTCCCTAAATCCTTCTACAAAAAAACGATTACTAAAAACTTACTTATCGCGTCCTTATTGTTACCCTCATTCCTCGTCTTACGTTAAAGCACCTGTACCCGGAATTATCATCACAATTATAAAGCATTTTACAAATTTATGAATTAAAAATATTAATTATTGTTCATCAAAACTTGTATACTAACTTTTAATGTCTACTTCGTAAAAACATATCCATTTCCGGAATTGCAAGGGTCTTAGACCGTGACTCAAACTTGAGTCACAGAATCGTATCATTTCCTCTCAACCTTTTCAATCGCTTCCACCTGATACGTGGAGAGAGAGAGAGATAGACAAAAAATCACAAAAATATATTTTGCCTCTATAGTAACGCCAGTTATTAAAATTTGTCAATATATATTTTTTTTAATTTTAACATATTGTTAATACATAATCTATTGTAAAACTGTCAAATTCCTATACTAGTAGTACCTACACATAGACTATTCTATTCACTGGGTTCGAATACGAGCCGCACCTCAAAGCGTTTTACCTGTGGAGACCATTCACTACGAAGTTCGCAGTAAAAGGTATAAAGGAACGCTGTAAACTCAGCGTCACTACAGAATCAATAACCGCTATTGTAGCTGTGCAAGTACGTGTTCTCTGTGAACACTTGTTGGTACAGACTACAGAATGGATTGAACTTTCCTTCGAGCCTTTAAAAGCTTATGAGTACTCGTGGCACACATGTATTACACATACATACATACTGACGTACAGATGACGAGAAGTGATAATTGAACCATATGATATAAAATATGTTTAAAACTGGTGTAGTTCTCCATTAAAATAATCTTAAAACTCACGTATTTATTGTTACATTTTAAGTAAAAATTTACATCAATAAGACTAATGTATGATTAAATACGAAACTTCTCCTGATAATAAATCATTCTATAAACATTTCTGATAGTTTATTAATAATCTGTTAGATATGTACGTTAAAAAAATCCCTTTCTTCCTAAGTTAGCGCCCGAGGATTCAAAGAAAGACACTGCAAAGGAAGATTAAGGGAGAAATAACAGAAGATTTAAAAGAATATTCCACCGAAAGTTTAAAATGCCTAGTTTCGATCCTCAACAATGAAATCTAAATATTATAAACATCAAATAAATCTGCCAAATTATATTTATAGAAGTTATGTCTTTCAAGCAATTTTCAGTTTTGACGAGAGATTTATTACTGCCGATGTAGACTAGACGCTCTTTCAAAAACAAATGATTCACTGACCTCTACAAACGTACTTGACCGCAAAAAGTTGCCAGACATGTAATTGTCATTAAATTGCATTTGAGGTTGCGGATCGTAAATCCACTTTATTACTTTTATGCGCAGACCGCACTATAACGACAGAATATTGTGGTTAAACTTAACAAGGAGCTTCATCTGTTTTCAACAGTAATAAGTTAGATGAATCTTCAACATTATTCAGTAATTGGACTAGGGTCAAACCGCACTTTCCTTACTCACGACCGATACCTATATAAAATCTTAATTGTTTCAATGTTTAAAACCACGTCGACTGCTCCAGGAACAATTAAGTTGTTTTAGATCATTGTCATAACTTTGTTAAGTCAATCAGATAATTATATTATTACTCGCTCTGAGACTGTGCAACCGAAATATGATTAAAATGGGTTTCACAGTTGTCTGACTGTCGGTCACGAACACCGTAAAGATAAAACTAGGTGATACAGGGCCCACCGATCTGTAGCGCGAGTGACCAAACGCTTCTGCATAGTCTTTTGATTAGCAAGGTGCACCAAATGTCGCAAAGGTTGGCTTGGACTCGATGCTAAATGGAGCCTTTTACATTGTATTTTTTATGTAACTAGTCGACAAATGAACAGACGAGCCACATGTTGATAAGTGGTCATCGTCGCCCATGGACATTAGTAACACCAAAGGCATCACCGCCACTTTGCCAATCGAAAACGGAGCAGGGGACCCGCTCTATTACTGCTGGCTCTCCGACATTCACACAAACATTTCACGGTCTGTTTTGAAATTGTTTTGTTTCATTACCATAGCGTAAAATTGAAACTAGACATTCAGATTGGTAGTTCCAAAATCTGTTACAAAATCTGCTTGTTTGATTTACGAGTGAGGGATCCCTCGTTACCATTAATACCAACAATCACGGTTAATCTATCTCGGACGTGGCTCTAAAACAAGTCTTCGATCGGATTCAAACGAATGGGAGTTCCCACCAACCTGGGGCCAGTCTTCCTTCGACGTGGCTCTCTCGATGATCTCCTTGATGGTGTTCTGTCGCGAGTTAGGGTCATCCCGCCACACGTACACCGGCTGCGTATAGTTTATAAGTTCTGCAAGTTAATAACACGTTATTAGAAAACAGAAATGATGTTTATAAATTCTTATACATCTCGTCGATTGCACAAAATCATAATGTCTGTTAGGAATTCTACCGGGAGGCTTTACTTACATTTGTGGCGTTGAATCCCACACCCCAGTATATGAGCGACATCAAATACGACCCAATCACTACTGACACAGAGTCGAAAAGAAGCGATAATAGATCGAAATTTAAATATATATTCACTACAATAATATACACATTCCTACCGATTTGTAAAAACAAAAATTTGCATGCATTCGAAGGATTTGTGCATTATATCGTGTTTTGGCCGTATTGGGGCGAATTATAATATCCCCCCAAATCCCATGACGTATGAGGCGACAGAAGCCAGCCTGCTTGGTGGTAGGACTACGCGTAAGGATTATAATATCAGTATTATTATTAAGTCATTAATATTATTACTGGTATTATTATCATTCCGTGAATCCTGCCTGACTAGCTACCACCCTTTGCTTGTCTGCCGTCAAACGATTCATCTTGTTCCCGCTGGGGGCTTGAGAGCTTGAGAGACCTTATTTCTTTCATCGGTGATTCCTTTAGTCTTACTGACGTCCATGGATGATGGTGACACCTTACCATCGGCTCGTCTTCGCGTCTGTCGGCTATTTACATTTTAAAAATATGTCAATACCTAACCAACGAGCATACAGACCACCTGCTGGTAAATAGTCACTGACACTCAAGGGTATAAAGGCATCGAGCAATACCCAGATCATCACCCAAGCGATGCCATCCCAGGAATAAAATGCAGCCCGCTTTATCTATCTATTTATCATCCACTTACAACATGTTACGATTGATTTAGGATAATAGCTAGTCACGCTAGTAAAAATACTCTACTACTTAACTGGGTGGTAAAGAGACCAACTATCTCAAATGTCAGGGACTAGAGGTCATAGCCTCGTCCGTTGATTTGCAGGATGCACGACGAGCAGAGGTAGTTGACTTGGAGTCAAAGATGGATAAACTTCTCAAATTCTATATAGGATAGTAGAAGAGTTCGTTCAACCACCAGTTGGATTAAGCATTCAAACGATAGATAAATGTTTGTTGCGATACCATCATCACATCACTGTTGGAAAAAATTATATGATAATTTTTTTATATTATTATATATATAAGTAATATTTACATGTATTATATTAGGATACGCACAGAAATATTCAATATCTATTATATCTTAATTTACGTGAAATTAATAAAGCCACCAAATTATATATTTTTAATATTCGTTGGTAGCTAAAGTGAAATAATTGGACCTTTCCTCACACATAGCCTCAGAAAGTAGACCAGCAATATAATGCAATAATAACACTAAATATTTCGAGGGGACTCGCTGAGCCCACTCTGGTTTTGTTTAGCATTAAACCCACTGTCAACTCTACTTAACAACACCAATCGGTGCTTTAAAATTAAGCATAATACTACCAATACACTATCATATTACATTTAATGTACATGGACGACAATACATTATATGGGAGCAACTTTAAAGTCACACAACTTGAATTCGATATACAGATACTTCATAATAAGCAAATAACAACGTTAAGAAGTTTTTTCTTCAAAAACGCAAAGAAATCATGTACAGGGCAGCATTTCACTCAAACTAAAAACTAAATAACTAGCTACAGATATCTACATGGACGACATCGCCGTGTTCTAATATGCTCGCATGTCGATAACCAAGCTTCCAATATATGGTTGAAACGAGACGAACTTTTCTCTGGAACAGAGGGGTTTCATGGCAGCCATCCAAGATCAGATTGTATTTATTAAATAGAAAATTATTTATAAATTTTTTACAATAGAAATTTGTTGTTCGCGATAAAGCCTTGTTTAAAAGTTTGTGTATGCATACATGCAGCTTCAGCTTTTTACAACATATCACGGGTGCCTGCCGATTAATAGCACAAACAGATTACAAACATAGAGATTATCAAGTAGCAGCTATAGTACATCAACATATAGCCTATAAATTTTAACTAATTACCGAGAAAATATCTTACTACGAATATACCTCCTCAAGCAGTGTTATACTCTGGCAAGTTTAAACTGCACTGGGACTGCACCATATTGACTGATAAAGCGATACATCACAATCGCCCCGATATTACTCTTGATGACAAAATCAACAAAATAGATTACCTGACCGATGTGGCAGTACCTCATACACACAATTTGATAAGCGCTCATACGGAAAAAAGGCAATGTATAGAACTTTCACATACACTCACGTTGAATGGAAAACAAATGAAAGTAAACATAGTTAAAACAGTGCCAATAGTATCCACAACATGAACATTACAAGGAACGCCTAAAAGTCTTAAATATTCATCCTTTATTAAAATATATTCTCCTGCAAAAGACAACTATATATACCTATTATAAATACCTACAGAATAATAAGATTTTTTTTTATCTACAGATGAGAAACGGTTCCAGTATCAACTCACTTTTCTGTTGTCATTTGGCCGATGGCCCGCGATATTAGATTTGTATCACTACTTGTACTGATAATAGAATAATACTAATATATGTACGTATACATACTAACAATTCCACTTTTTGTTTTCAGGAATTTTCGCACTTTGTCGGGGTAAAGCCCATAATCCTCTACCCAGAGCATGTGTGAATAAGCCGACTTATTTACCCTGAGAACAATAATGTAGAACATATATTATCGTCTATCACGTTTGGTGTGCAGGCTTTTCTCTTTATGTTTTGGTTCAAGCGACAATTCCTTTTAATAAGTGCATAACTTTGAAAAGTCAGAGGTGAACGCAGCATTCCAAACCATGGCCATTGAAATCAATAGGCTATTGATATTTAAGCATCCTTCACATTTCTTTCATTTATAACTGCTATAGATGTTAGATGATACTAGACACAGGATGCTCTCTTGGCGATGCCAAATATTTCCAAACGCTACTGTATCACCTGTTCGAGCGTCACACCAAAGTGTTTGTCGGAATTAGAACATTGTTGATCGAGTTAACAGTGTCGGGTATAAATAGGACGGCACGTGTACCGTGTTACTACTAATGCATCGCACATGTGTGGGACTAGCACTGACAGTGAAGATGTGCAAATGTAGTCACTTTAATGCATTACAACGTCATAATACACGACTGACTCACCGATGTCCATCAGATTGTTTTAAAAGTGACTGATACTCAAAATACTTTTATGCCAATAGATGACAGACGTTTGGACGGACCATCTGATGTTATGTGGTCACCGTCGCCTATAAACATCCACGATATCAAACACATGTGGCCAGCCAAATGGACGCTTATTTTAACTGGCTCGAGCTACAAGGGAAACATGTCGAACTTACTAACCAAGCAGATGAAGAAATCTATCGCCATGTAGGGAGTAAGTACGGTCGATATTCAACTGAGTGCTACAGACCCTAACGACTTCCAGTTGATGCCATGAGACATTGCCTCATCTGCTGCACAATAATGAAACATGCACAAGATTTGACACTATTGATTTGATTTAACACACTTCTTGTCTTCACTATTAGCAAGCTGTTAGACAATGGACACTTTAATTATGTACCAGTATATATGTTTCATCATTCACTAGTAATAAAGTATATTAAAAGCGTTTTGGGACGGGATGGGAAATCACTAATCTCACACAACTTATTATTTCGGGAAAACTCTGAGTTAGTCAAATTGTTTGCACACATCCATAAATATACATTTTAAAGCTCCAACGGGACGTGAAACGACGATAGATAATATATATCTAATTAAACTGAATGTTGCCATGTTATAAACGAATAATGACTTCGTCAAAACTATAAACCCTTAGATAGGTAACGCATTATCGTTATCATGCGCTTACAAAATTACCTTCCACTGAGAAGTATACATATTTTACCTATAAAACATTTTATTTATTCTACAGCATACATTCGCATTAACCGTCCTTTATATAAACTTATCG
The DNA here is from genome assembly GCA_018251895.1 of Agathymus mariae mariae. Lineage (NCBI taxonomy): Eukaryota > Metazoa > Arthropoda > Insecta > Lepidoptera > Hesperiidae > Agathymus > Agathymus mariae. The sequence goes on along the minus strand of DWPT01005081.1, from coordinate 4,334 downwards.
TCGTGAAAATTATATGAACATACATCTTTACATATAATTTTACTATTTTACTAATATCATCTCGAACTCCAGAAAATTGCGTGAGCGTATACCAAACAGTAAAGATGAGAATTAACACTCGGTAGGTGCGCTATTCGTTAAGCCCTCGAGGAGACTGAGTATTTTAAGTTTTTCCCACGTAAAATAAAGAAACTGCCTTGAAGAGTAGATTGATCTCAAAAGGACTGCGGTACATAATCTTGATTTGTTTGAAAATACTAGCAACAGTTCCTATTATTTACATTATATGAATGGGAAATGTTACTTTGTCGTAAGTACACGTCATATCTTAACTTCATGATCCATATAAATCACTGTACAGAATGAAGCTCGTGTTTCGCTTTTTAAACATGGATTAATGGCTTGACTAACAAACGTCCCTGGGTTCTATACTCGGTTATTCAGTTGTCACGTTCGAAAAGACATTAGTATTGTTCCAGCTAACACAGATGCGAACAACGTACTCATTTTAATTTTGAATGGAACGACTTGTTATATCACGTAGTCTTCTTTATATTTTGCCATCCTATACATTCGTTAAACTGAATCTTCTCTCTGAATGTCGTGAACTAAATACTCGTGGATATAATCAATGTAATCTCTATGATTCATTGAATTTGAAAAACCAGTCGTATATATAATGTAACCTGGATATTTTTTAACCAGTCATCTATATACAAAGAAACTCAAGATTACCGTTACCAAAAGAAATACGTATAAAAAATATTAACACTCATCTAGAATACAAAACCGTTACACACTGATCACACCATATTGTACCTATATCATATTTACCCGACTGACTTCGAATGCGTCAATTAACAATTCAACAGCCAGCCTGTACAGCCAAATTAAATCTTTAACAATTTTTCACCAGAAATAGACGTTTATATATATAGATAGAGAAAATATACATACGTTGATGTTTTTATATGGCTGCTTTCAATGTATGGCCATCCTACTAGCTAACAACTTCTTGATAAAAAAAACATGCCAACCAACTCACATTACCGCCGACTTTTCGAATAATAAAACTACCCAATCACCACAGCGACCGTCACCAAAAAAGCCAGCATCCACAACCGATATTCAAAGTTAATCGGAGCAAACAGTTCCCAAATAGAATCCGTCACCAATTTACCTACTTCCAACATAATTGTCCATGCTTTCCTTCCGCACGATGACAGATGACATCTCAGTAGCGTACACGATGCAGCTGTCGAGGAACGAGGAGTGAGGTGCCACGACGAGGATGGGAGCCTCCTTGCGACTGGCTTGCCTGCCCCGCACCGTGATGGCCATCCCGCCAGCTAAATACGACAACTTCCCGATGAAACATATCAGCGGTTTCAACGACCTACAATTGAACACAGGTTTCGGTTACTTGCAAGTAATTTGGAATTTAAATCACGATCATACGCAATCATCGCAAAATGATTGTAAAAATGGCAACACAATCGTACATATAACGGAATCCGAATCAACTACATACACTCAGCCACACTGATCTGCCACAATAATATATGCCTGCGGCAATCAACCGTCCCTGACTCTAGATCCTACACTTTGCAAGCCGGGCCTCTACCGACTGGGCTGGGGTCTACATTTTAGCAATATTGTATCTTATTTATCATCTTACAAGACACAATTCTAATTCATTATTATTACCGCCCAAGCAGGCTTATACCATTGTGTGGACTGAACGGGTCAAAGTATGCAGTCCATGTTATTAAAATATGGATTGATAGACTTCATACATGTATGGAAAATATTTTGGTTGGCCTATGTCCCTGTTCCATGTTACCTCATATGTTTTACTGTTGATAGTTAATCTCAGTTCTATGTATTCAGTTATGCGGAATCCCACAACCTAATACTAGCACTTGCTGTATTGCGGGTAGTATGAACGAAAATAAGACATCACAAAGACCTAAAAACAAATGTTTACGTGACACACAAATATCTGCTGCAGCCGGGGATCAAACCTACGGGAACCCCGCACTCAGAACCCTGAGTCACTACGAACTAGATTACATGGCCATACAACATGTAAAAGAATATTTTCAATTTATTACATTGGTTGCATCTTACCCACATTGACCTTTCTTATACATAGATGAATTGAACAGACCCAGTGTAAAACGTTAGTAACTAATTTATTCAGAGTTTAGTTCCATGTACTTCATTTACAGTTCACCATCCTCTATACGAACTGTCGATAACCACAAACACATGTTGTATTATAAAAACTTGTGTTGCCCACTTTACCAGCTTTCACTCAATTCTATTGACAATCCGCACACAATATAACATACAGTCAATTCCATTTCTATTCTGCGAAGACGACTTCCACAAAGAACATTTATAAATTGTGGTTACCTAATGGAAAGATCTTTCACAATTTTATGTTGGAAATAAATCGCTATCTTCTCCTCTTGATGACTAGATCTTCAACTCTACAACCGAGGCGGTAGTGAGGCAGTAAAAAAACTGCCATCATACATGAGTGTCGTGGGGATTGAACTATTAGTATGCAACCCCGCAACCCCCAACGATGTTGGCTTGGATTCAAATATGGATAGAGATCCTTCCAGATCGAATGGAAGTTCGTAGCTTGAAATGATATCAAATTATCATAGATGCAACAGTTACCAAATATATCCATTAGTTATAATTTGTTTCACTTTAGCCAGGGATTCATTTGGATGGGTTATTAACATAGATCACTTACATAATAGAGATCCCATAGGGATTAACCGCAATTTTTCATCCACAAAAGTACCACAGTCACGTCAGACAATCTGAATCGAAATTCCTTCAAAAACAAAGTTAAACTGTAATACGCGCAAGTTGGGTAACTTTGAACACTTTAATCATTATGCGTCACACTGCACACAGCAAAATTATAACTAACTGATGTTTTTTAAATGTAACGTAGGCGATAAGAAACTAGGGGACTTCAAGTCTACATCATAAATTTACCTAATTATGAAGTGAAAAATAAATCCATAAAACAGTTAACAACATCGTCTGTCGTTCAGTACATATTTAACGATATTATCATATCAAACACAGAACCGCAGGTATGAGAGAAATATAAACATTTGCTCTCTCACTTTTATGGCAACCAGTTCTGGGGTTATCGTGTAACATTTTACGTAAACGCAAATACATTTCTGTATACAAATATAATGTGAACGTTATACGGATGTAAATTGGTCAAAAAACATATATAATCCACTATCCGTCACGATACGTGCGTCATGTGGGATATGTCATTATCAACAACTCTAGTAGTAGTAGATTGTGATACTGTGTAGATTTATCATTTTTATCACTCATTACTCATTTTTATCACTATTTGCTTGACTATAGTAACAGCTGGTGGCAATTGGCGATATAGACGTCGATAATAAAGCGCATAACTTAGAAAAAGTCTATTCACACGTGACACAAAGTCATCCACACTGCCATTGGACTGGAGAACGCGGGCAAATTATTCCGATAATTCCAATTTATCCGTACCTTAAAGAAACCGACCGGTATCAAATCCTACGATTTTGATTGCCCAGGTCATATCTAAAATAGTTACATTTAAATTGTGATTATTACATGTTGCTAGTAACTTCTTACACAACAATGCAAAAACTCCTTTCTCCAGATGTATGATGAAATGACGATACCGCGATGCATAGAATTGTCACTCTGTGGCTCAACTCCAATTCAAACTCCAAAGCAAACCGCATCAAAAACACTTTCGTTTTTATGTGACACTTAAACAAGCAGACAAGTATATAAATAGACTAGCTGTGGTGAATTCCTGAAAAAACTTGAATAAGGAAAATTCTCTACATACCCAGTTACGTAACTAAGTTGTATACTTTATAATATTACAATGTAGATAAGAGATGTGTGAGCAATCAAAAAGATATTTATAATTAATAAACGTGGTAAGTAGGTTTTGATAACAACACTCAAGTGTATGTATGTACTTAGAATAGCTTCGAAATCATCTAGACTTATCACAATTGCCACCGTCTTATGTCATGCATCCTAAATTAACAAATTAATAATTGAATAAGTGAACCAAGAATAAGTTACGCAATAGGTTCTCCTACGAGTATCACAGAATACACATCGATTTATACATTTCATGATTAATATAGTATCTGTACGCAACATTTGTTCGGCCCATCTGGTGCCATAGATTGCGACACGTTACAAATATACAGCCTTGGCCAAAAGTATTAGGCACCCCCAATAAAGTTACTGCACATCTGTGATAGGTGAACAAC
>DWPT01005080.1:0-12563 GCA_018251895.1 Agathymus mariae mariae | reverse complement strand
ACATACCACTGCGATCAGTATTAACGTATCGTATTAAAGTATTTTAAAATTGCCGCACTAGTGAAAACCGATAAATAAGTTATATTAAATTGGTATGATATAATAATAAATAAGAGTATGTACAAACATACATACCACCACAAAAGGGCCATCGTCATTGTTTGTAGACTCTAAAGAATGCTAGCACATAAATATAGTGACGTTAACCTTAATAACATCGCATCGAGCAGCACTCACTTGAACTTGCTCGGTATGGTCCCCCAGTGTCGCTTGACGCCCTTGCAGTCGAGCTGCCAGGCGCGCCACAGGCCGGGCGCGCCGTTGAACAGCGTGTTGTCGACGAACAGCACCTCGTCCTTGCGGAACCACAGCGAGTACTCGTCGACGGTGTCCATGCCGGCCGACGTGATCTTGGCGCAGCGGTCGAACCCGGCGCGCACGTAGAACGCGTCGCCCGGCTTGTCCTTCATCTCGTGGTACTGCTGGAGGTCGTGACGCACCAGCACGCTCACCTGACGGACACCAGACCAGATCACAGGTGCATGATCTGAGCTACACGTTAACCCTGTGCGTTCCTTTAAGGGATGGTGGCCTACTGATTTGAACGTCTGTTTCCCGCACGGGAGAGACTGGCGCTCGAATGTTGGGCGCATCTCTCATGTTTTAAACTATGCGCATATTACTAACGAATACATAACGTTCTCAAATATGTGTGCCAGGGTAGTGGACTACGGCCTTAACCACTCTTAATGTCAGAGGAGATCTGAGCCTAGCAATGGAAGTTATTATTCCGCTGATAATTTATAACCCCGTCGATGGTTAAGTAGTAATTTGAAGAAAAAATGGATCAGACGTGCTCCCGCTCTAGCATTCCCTGTGTGCATGGCTACGCATTGTGATGCATGGCGACAGCCCCACAGCCAACTGAACAATACAGACAAGACCCAGGTATAAACATTTATGCGTGTCATTAATATCCAGCTCGGACTTTGCAGACCAGCCAACCTCACTTCTAATTCCTTAAACAACTCAGATTAAATAGTTTAATGTGATTGGATGGCGGTGACCACTGAGCATCAAGTGGCGCGTCTGTTCGAATTTAGGTTACTGACAAAAAAATATATATATATATTTGGTAATAAGAATTGGACAATTTCATCAGATTTTCATCGTTTATAGTATTTAATGAAATACCGTACTTTAGTGACACAACATACCTTGTCGGCAGGCTTGGCGAGCTCCAACGCGGCTTGCTCCGCGGTGGCACGTCTCAGATCCACGTTATTATACTCCAGGATCTGGTCCCCCGTCCTTAGCCCGGCGATGTATGCCGGCGAGTCTATCTGCACGCTATGTACGAATATACCCACCGCGTTCCCCCCTACCAAGCTGATACCCAAGTCCGAGCAGTTCCTCATCTCTATTAACAAAAACCTCGGCAGGTCCTTGTTCCCGGATTGCCTGAGTGTCGCGACGTCAGTCGACGGCACGTCCATTCGTAACGATTGCTGCGGGCCGGGAGAGTTCCTGGGGGTGGGAGATCCGGATAAGGAGACTTCCTCGTCGTGAGAGCTCTCCCCCGAAGATGAGCTGCCAGGCACTTCCATCTCGTCCTTGTACTTCTCTGGGCTATACTGCACCAGCATCGTGATAGAGTTGCCGATCTGGCGTAGCACGCTCGCGGCGAGGGTATACGTCGCCGAGCGCATGTTGATGCCGCACACCTCGAGCAGCTGGTCTCCGACCTGCAGACCGACTTGGCTCGCCAACGAGTTGTCGTTCACGGTCGAAACGAACACGCCTCCGCTGCTCGGAGGGCAATATATCTGTATACCGAGCGGCTGCTGACTCTTATCTATGTGGACTCTTCGTAGCTCTCCAGGCAGGGGCTTATTCCAGCCTAGGCCGCAGTACTCCGGCATCGAGTTTCTGGTTCCCTTGTGCGTTAGCTGCTTCGCCCCTCGACCGGGACTAAGCACCTCGACGTGGAAAGTAGGCATCGGGGAATTCCGCTCCGAGCTTCTTTCGATAGATCCCGTACTCAACTTTCCGGCTGAATTTTTAGAAGTCACACTAGGATTCGAGGGTATCCTGAACCTCTGGTTCTCCTTCTTCCTCGGAAACGTCCCGCCTTCGTATGTGTGTTGATACTCTCTGTTCGCTCTCGCTACGGGCTGCAAGTCAGACATGTTGTGCGTGTGCGACGTGAACGAGTGCATGTCGTAACTCGTGCCGATGCTCTCTCCCGACTGACTCTGGGGGATGTTCGTGGGGCTCGACAGGTGGTTGTACCGGCTCGACGTGTGCGGGTTGGAGTTGACGAACGGTCCCCTGTAGTACTGCGACGGCAGCGTGCCGCTCATGGGGTAGTTGGCGTTACTGTTCAAGCTGTCGGGTCCGAAGCTGTCGCTGTCCGAAGGATACTTATTGACTATTTTTGGTGACGACTTTTTACTGGAATAATATTGGTCCAAAATGTCTTTTCCCGGATGATTCTTGATCGAGTGGTCCAACGAATTGGGAGATTTTCTCGTAAAGTCCAAGGAGGTGGGGCCCTTGTTGACGCTGAAATCCAACGAGTGGGGGCTCTTCGTCCTGTTCCGCGTCGCCGGCTGATAGTCGAGGGAGTCATCAGACGGATTCAGCACTAGGCTCAGCCTGTTCGGCGTGACGTCGTGCTCGTAATCGCTGATGGATATCTTGTCCTTTTCCAGCGTTCTGTTCTTCTCAAAGTTTACGGTGCTCGGTGACGCGAACGGGTTGTGTATGGTGAGGGGCGCTGGCTTCGGAAAGTGTTCGATGGCCGGGGAGGACTCTATCGATTTGTAAACGGAGTGGCGCGCCGGCGTCGTGGCTTGCGTCATGGGCACGTGTCCGAGGGGGATAGGATTCGAATTCCTGTTGACGTTCCGCTGCGGCTCGGGCGGCAGCTTGGTGGGCGGGCTGAGCAGGATGGAGAGCGGCGGGCGCTCCTTCCTCGAGCGCGGCTGCACGATGGTTCCCGTCGAGTTCTCCTCCAGGATGAAGTTGGCACGGGCCTTGGGCCATGTGCCACCGTTCTTGGCATCGTTCTGGGATTCCTTGTTTTTTCTTCTAGATCGTTTTATAACGCTGCTGGTTTCTTTGACTGGAACCGATAAACGATTTTATCACATATTTAACTACCAATAAGTCACACATGTTTAAATATGTGATATATATATAGTTACAAACAACTTACTTGTTTTGCCATGATAACTGTCGATAACCGAGTCCAACTCGGCGATAGCGTCAGATTCAGGTACCTGCGGATGTCATTGCTGGTACAGTCTCCGGTACATGGGTACTTTCTATAATAAAACTAGCAGCTAGTACTAGGGTAATTTTGTCGTAAATTGGGTTTAAGTCCCATTTGATTGTTCATTATTTGAGTATCAATATATATATGTATAAATCTTCTTAAATTGTTTCACTTCGGAATTTTTGTGTCGTATTGAGGCGGCCTAGAACACTCCCCCCAATCCAATGCGACAGAAGCCAGCCTGCTTGGAGGTAGGGCTTTGCGTTAGCGTTTTCTTTCTTTGTCGACAACGCATGAGGGATGCCTTTGGTGTTGATGATGTCCATGGGCGACGATGACCACTTACCATCGGGTGGTACGTCTACTCGTTTGTCGGCTATAAAGATTAGAAAAAATACCTGTTTCAAATTTTCCCAAACTACTCACATAATTCAAATTCAAGTTTTAATAAGTAGGGATCTATCTTCAAAGTGAATTTGAAGTTGAAGTGAAAAAACTTTACAATTAACCTTGTTCTGCTTGTCCTTGGACTTGGCGCGGCCCGTCACCGCCTCGATCTTGCCGCGGATCATGTCCCAAGTGCCTGCGAAACCGACGCGACACCGCTCAATAACCGACCTCCGTCGTATATCACTCACAATGGGCCCGCCAGGAGTCGATCCGGCCGTTAACTAAGCTGCTAACTCAACATAGGGTTTGTTTACAAAATAATCCTATCAAACATATAAATAACCCTGATCGAAGTCGAAGTCGAAAGTGACACTCGAGGCCAGACACTTTACCTGCAAGCGTGTGTCCTGAACAACTGATGTTTTAGTAATGTATGACAATTCAAATTTAAAACTACTAAATCATATCGTAATGTAAGTATTACTATCAAGTCTATTCTTGTTATTTCTATTAACTATATTTATTCTGTGTCCACAGTTTCCTACACACTTTTGTGTCACACATGATCGTTTACATTTTTAAGTTCTGTATTGGTGTTAACTGCTTTCCTTTACACACTGACATTAGCTTGTTTTAATCGACCCAAAACAAAATAATAATGTACCATGTTAAATGATATCTCGCACGATCTATTTGTAAATAAGTGATAAGCCCGTCCGTCGTTCGGTACATAACATGTCCGACCGCGCAGCACACGCCACCTGCGAGTATCTCTCGATTATCGATGTATCGGTATCTAATCAGTCCGATGGCCGATAGCGCGCCCGCCGCGTGTTGTTTTGACACGAGCTGCGTCGCTCGTCGTTCACTACGACCGCGGGCTATACACAGAACAGACACGCCCCTTTTGGTCATCACCGATGGTCGAGCCGGAGACTGGCTATAAATTTTCATATTACAGTAACCAACCAGAACTTTTACTACAGTTATTTATTGACTCCATAGTCGAACAAGATAATATTTTAAAGATGTCTTTTATAGGCCAAACACGAAAACAAATAATCATTTATATTTCTTCATAGTATAATAGTAGGTAGTCGACTCTGAATGGAAAACAACATCTATTCACTGTTCAAATGTACACACCACACGACCTACGGCCGCGTCTATTCCTCATCAGGTCTGTAGTAATCGATCGTCTGTGGTCGTCCTACCGTACGACGTCCGGTCGAGCACCACGGAACGTTCTAACTTATCTGACATGTTATCGGAAACTAATAGAGGTACCTTCCATCACATTAAAAGCTGGAAACACATTACTCGTGAAATCTTTCATTTTAATATTTGACAACACAGACGCATTTCGGTCCCACGGGCATAGACCCACGACGGGGTTTTGAGAGTGGAACTCCAGAACACGACCCAAGTCTGGAGTTTTGTGAAGACATTCCTACGTAACAAAAACACGGTGAGGATATGTCTCGGGCAAGTAGAAACGGCCGGTTACCTCTCTCCTGATGGATCTTGCCCTGGCTGCCGGCGGCCACGTGGTACACGTACCGTCGGTCGAAGTCCGGGACGCCGTGGTCGATGTGAACCTGCCAAGTAATACGACATGTAACATCTGGCTTTGTCTTGTGAAACCACAAACAGAACACTCCGGAAATGCGCTGATAGAGGGTGTGGGTGCTGAGATGCCGGGCCTGAAGAGTAAGGAACCACCACCGCCGCCAAGATGGAGACGGTAAGCACATTTATATGTTGGCTGTTCAACATCGCAACCGTAACAGAAGCACGTTTATGGTTGAAATACCACAAGATTTAATTAAATTTTTGACACACTGTGGGAATGTCAATATGTGATATATAAGCAGAGGGGGGCCGCCTGAACGTAATCAGTTACCGCTTCCCAATCACGTCCGTAACGCCAGCTGCGCTCTGCTGCCGCGCCGGTCACTATAGACCCGCTCGATAAGTGGTAAGTATTGGTCTCCGACACTGCTAACGGAACAAAAACACTGCGATTGTTTCTAGAGAGACCGAGCCGTCCCACGTGAGTACCGTTGGTATTAAACCGAGCGGTATAGAAGTCCAGCTACCGCCGATGTACGGGCGCGTTCGCGTGCAGCCGAGGTTGGCCTCACTCGGGATAGCTGGAGCCGGTCGCACTTCGGCTTGTTACGACACACACGACGGCTGGGCAGCGTGCGGCGTCCACAGTACCTTGTTGTCGGTCGGCGGCGGCAGAAAGTGCGGCCAGGTCTCGTCCGTCTGCGAGCTGATGTTCACCTTGCCCTCCGCCGCACTGTACACGGGCAACCTGTACACACACACAAGGCACACAGCACATATAAACACTGTGGACACTGGACATCTCCATCTCTAACCAACCTACCAGTTTAGATGTACCTATCTTGCTTATTTAAAACGTTACCTACATCGTATACGTCAATGCCTCTCGAGGTCGACGGCTCGGGTCGATCCCGAGTGAACAGAATTAGGTGGCAGCGGTCGGTAGTCGTTTGTTATCGTTAGACAAGCTAGGTAGGAGGTGTCGCGGCTGCATAAGAGACGATACTTAGGTTTATGAACACCTTAGACGATTTACACTGGAGCAGCGGGGTGGAATACGCCGTAGAGAAAAGGCTCTTCACCATTACGAGGGGAGCGCGGACGGCTCCTGAACCTCGGTGGTTACGTCCAACATACGATACTTCAAGACGACACGGAACTTTTCTACAAGAACTCGTCTCGCAGCTCAGCTTAAGTGAGTCATGCGACACGTCTATTTATATTGCGAGGGCAGCAAACATTCGAGACGAACAACACCCCGCCCCCCAGCACACGACGCTTGCCAGTGATCCGTGGCACATGTTTTTACGCAATCCAATGCAACCACATCCAGACTTATTGGTAAACACCACGTGGTATTCAATACAGAGGGAACAATCGAGAGATGAATATTTGTATCGCAAACAACAACAAAGTACCTTGTCGTATTGCAGACATCACAGCGGAGACACGTCAGTACAATTTGTACTTAGATGAATTCCTGATGCAACAATTTATATTATAGTTATAGCTTCATTTGAAACTTGCGGCCCCGTCCGACTCTATTCGGGTTGGACTATTAATTATATATAAATGATTATTAAAAATTGTACGTTTTTGTCTTGACATCATTAAATTTATTGATATTTTACATAGCCTATCCATCTGCACAACCACGTGGTGTTCTCACTACACACCGGTAATGTTTTCATTAGGATCGATCAAGCCGTTTCTGAGTTATCTCGAGACATACACGTAAATTTCAACAAATCGTTATAGTACCATAAATTAAACAACAAATGTCAATCCATTCCCATTGACGTCGGTCTCGAACCGTGTACTCGACGTACCTCAGACACTGTAAACAACGCAAAAGTGAAATAAAGTGTGGAGTAATTGTACGTTATGTAGTGGTAGCGTTTCACTTGACACTCGATGCGTCTCTAGTGTACGCTGTACAGATGTGGCGTGTCACCTGTTCCGGGGGTCGCAGCACGGGTACAGCGGCCGCAGCACCGTCAGCAGCACCGAGTCGTACTGGCAGTCGTTCAACATGGCCGTCGCCTCCGCCACGCTCTTGACGCCCTCCAACGACCGGTTGTTTATCTGTTCGCGGTCATAACGATTTAATAACAATATATACATCTGACATTTTCATCGACGAATGAACGGATTATGAGTATCCATAACAGTATTGAGAATTAAGAAAAGAGGAGAAATGTACAGAAGCAGTTTTCTCCTGTAAATAAAATATGACAAAAAGACGTGTTTATTATTCGACATAAGTAACTGTCAGTTTGAAACAAATTGTGTCTTACGCTGACAACGCGGTCGCCGACGTATATGTTGCCCTCCTTCGCCGCGGCGCTGCCGCACGCTATTTTGCTTATGAAAATACCTGCAAAAATAAATGGACACCTGGATCAATTCTTGTGAAGACTACGTCGTACGGTACGTAATTCTCTCTCTTTCACCTACGTAAGAGACTGGTGAAACCACAGATTATACTATACGCGGGCGTTTAATTAATTCAACTTAATTCAAAGTTAACACAAGGTCACCACACAACATAACACTAAGTTATAGACGTCGCAAGGTGAGGCTGCACGGGACGGCGCCCAGCCGCAGTTGCCGACGTTGTGCGAAACTAATACGACTGGCTTCAGGTTAAATTAGTACATGTACCAATATTTACATCTAATTCAAATCACAGATATATTGTACGCTACTTTTTAACACCATCGTCCGAAAGTAAATCGTATTAATACGAAACATGGCATTAAAATGAAAATTTTCTCCCTCAATATGAGTATTTAAATTGGAACGAATAACACTTGTAAATATAAACGTAAAACGAAAGGCATTCAGACGAACATCTGCCGTCGTTTTGTTTTTGAACAGTTCACATTCAAATGTGCAACACGACTGACCGTGCTGCAGCGTAACGCCGCACGCGGCGGCGGCTGCCAGACGCAGCAGACGGCGAGCGGCGCGCGCGCGCTGCAGCCGCAGCGGGACGGGCCCGCGCGCCAGCGCCGCGCGGATAGCGGCCGCGCACGCCGCGCCGCGCGCCCACTGCGACACGCCGCATGCCTCTGCGATACGATCCAGCACCCTGCCAAATCATATATACGTGTGTTCAACCAGTCGGACACCGCGCTAATGACCATTCATCGGTCTCTGTGTTCGTATGTCACTTTTTTTCCGAACTGACAGGAGGGAAAAAATTGCAACTTAGTCGTCGACTCAGTTGTTGATTAAGACTTGCGGACGTGAATTAGACAATTAATGACTTAAGGTAGGCGGTACAGATGTCTCAAGTGGTCAGACCACCACGATACATTTTTATGCCCAGTAATGCCGTCCTAAATCATGTTACATAGTAATTACAGCAGAATTCTACTATAAAACTTCATGCATGTTTTTTCTTTTTCAAAAAACCAACATTTGATCCTACAGTTATAGTAGTACCAACAATATAATTAAAAGTTTACCAAAGGTGGTGACTCACTTGATCTTCCCATCGGCCAGCGAGCCCTTCCTCACTGCGGTGACGTATACGCTACAGTCGTTGGGGTAGTACGGCTCGGAGGAGCCGCCCGCCAGCTCCAGCCCCAGCGAACCGTCCACCGCGAGCGCCGACAGCTCCACTTCGATGATCTCCCATTCGAAGTCCTGCAGAAATTTCAAGCGGACTATTTCAATGTAAAAGATCAGTAGCGCCATTCCGTAAGCATTTATTGGTTTTTCTAAATGCATGACTATCAAAAGTTTACCATACATGTCAGATTACAGCGTTACCTGAACATCAGCATCTACAGTGGAGTCCCTAGCAGCGGATAGTCTGCACTTGTCCTCATGAGACTTCGCTCGGAGGTTCTTAGCGTCCTTTCCGTCGCCTTGCTTCTTCCCACTGTGCCGTCGCGCGTCCGCTAACTCGCCCACCATTTGATCTCGCTCCTGGATTGTTACGGTTCAAGATAAAAAACGGATTATCTCTCAATTAAGTAGGACAACATCCTGTACGAAAATGCCAATAATTAATATTAATTCTGAGAATGCAATTTATATGAAAAAATAAAATCATATCAAAATATAACGTTATCAAACGAACTATATCGACTTTCGCTGTTCAACGTTTGTGAATAATAAAATTGTATAATAAACTAAAACTAAAAACTAAAATACATTTTGAACAAACCTTTCGTAACCTGTTACATAGCGCTTTAACGCTCTCTCTCTCTTGTAGCAGCTTGTCCCTTTCGGCGAAGGCCCAGTCTCTTCTTCGTTTGGATACCTACAAAGGTTCGTAAGTTTAAAACAAAACCAAACAAATCAAACAGAGTTTAAATCATCATACACTTGGGTTCGTGTACAATTTCAAAGTCATCTATTAATTTAGATATCATGTTAAGGTACCTATAAATATCATCTTTTGCCCCTACTAACGTTGTGGCGAAGAAACAACGAAAGATACTCTTCAGCACATCCTTTAATTAAACCAATAAACATACGGATTACAACGTAATTTTTAACGTACGCGCACCCGGCTGTGGAGCTATTGATTCCAGACATTGTTGTCATTCATATATCCATGAAGCATGTCGGTTGAAGGTTCCATTAGATAAATCACGTATCAACTTTGAACTTACTTTTTGAACTGTCACATTTCCACGTGGAAATAGTAGTTCCATTTAAATCTATCACAGTTGCATCGCTACTATTGGATATGTACTAGGATTGTTAGTGTCCTAAGGATGTCTATCACATTAAATAAGATTAATGGACTGTATAATGTATCAGAAAACAGGTGGCTGCGCCGCGTCCGCGTCCGCCCCCACCTCCACACCTTTGCATCGATGCAGCCCCTCCATGCAGGTCTGTCCAATGAATAACTTTGTATACAACTTGGTTTTTTATAATCGGAGTTTCAGTGTTAGCTCTAAATGAGCTGACTATCACCCGTACCTCGGCCTCCTGCAGCGCATCGCGCAGCTCCTGGTGCAGACGCGCAGCCCGCGTGCGCACGCGCTGCAGCTCGACGTTGGCCTGCTCCAGGGTCTCCACGCGCGCCTTGTCGCCCTCCCCGCCGCACCCTGCGCACGGTACGTCGTCGCGATGTCAACATACGCATCAACATTATTGTTATCGTGCACAATAGAACGGCGCATTGTATCGCAGTCGGTGACCGCGAGTGCGTGTTGCGTTATTTAAACGAAACATAGACGGTACAGTTTAAGATGTAAAACAACACGCGTTCAACTATCACACTACTTTTAGTGTACAAATTGTACATACCAGACAATTTGTCCATTGAAGGATCGTTGGAATGCTGGCCGTTGAGGAACCCGTCCGTACCGCCGCTGGACAGGCCCAAGTGGTGGTATGCCGAATTGTCTTGCCTGAAAGTCAATACAAGCGTGTAACTGTCGAGCGACCGCGATTTGAACGTTCACATAATGACGTCATTACAGCAATATAATATACAAACAGCTGACATAGTGTTAAAATGTTGAATAAGCGATTCGCAAGTCGTCGGTTTTTTACATCCAAATGCATCATAAGGTCTATCAATTTTATTTTCAATTTATTGTAAAGTGTCTTTCCAACATATAATAGATCTTCAACTTCACATGGTCTACAGCATCGTCCACAGTGTAGCGGAGGAATACCTCACGTACGCTCATCGACCAGGTGGAGAGCACGCCGGTACCTGGATTTGGCGAGCGTCGAGATGTTCTGCGGCGCCTTCAGGTCGGTGCACTCCTTGATGGCGCGATCGCGCTCCGCCAGCGCGCACTCGATCTCGCGGCGCAAGCTCTCCGCCTGGCGGGCAAGTGACGGCGGTGTGATTCAATTACGGATTTGTACACAATTTGTATACAGAGTTATACTAAATGTTACGGTTTTAGCTCTCTTTTTCTAGACTCTTTTTCACTGCAATACGGCGGTAGTGGCCATGATAATGAAGATGTAAAAACAGTCTTCTTAGCTATCTAAGATTATTATGCCTCGTATCTACTATTAGTTACGAGGCATAAGTGTAAAAGTTGATTTAATTTTGACATATCATACTCCATGCTGCGCCAGGACAGATCGATATTGGGAGAACAGTCAACCGAGCATGGAAAATTCTTGTGGCTTGAGGCCTGGTATGGTTCAACAATTGCTATCTAAAAACAAACAAACTAGCAATTCTCTAGCACGGATGCACCCGTCAAATTTTGGTATACCATCTAACTCCCCATTGCCCCCGTAGTCGTTTAACTGGATAATTTCACTTGCGACTGACGAACGCCATCACGCTGTGAGCGGTGAACTGAGTACCTGCAACGCCGTGGCGCGCTGCTCGTCCCTGGAGGCTTGCAGCGCGGCCTCCAGCGCGGCCACTCGCTTCAGCGCCGCCTGCAGGTCGTCCGACAACTTCTCCATCTCCTTGTGAACAGTATCCCTGTAACGTTAAATATATATAGTATGTGTGAACTAGTAATAAAATAATAATTTAATAATGATTAATTTTAATATTTTCTCTTCTGAGGACGTCTATTGAATGATTCATCTTATAATTAAAGAAAATTCGGCAACTGTATATTATTAAATTGATTTAATGATATTCCTGAAATGGACAGGTAGTTCACCTAGTATTGAGTGGCCACAACAATCCACTGGCAAAAGTCTGAACATGTTCCCTTAGCATAAAGCAGAAGTAAATATGTATGTGGTCAGAACCTCTCATACTGGTGCCAGGTTATAAGCTGCAATTCGTGTATATACGCAACCGAGGGTTGCCATTCTACAACGTACAATGTACAGCAACCTGCTCAACAGTCTAACAGTACCGTGTACCGACCAGTGTAGTTGGACTGTGGCCACTTCGGTCGCGGGAAGAAAGCTTGACAGCTGACTGAGCTTGATAACTAGATTCAACTTCACCTGCGGGTTATGCAACTCAGGAGAGTGGTTTGCACACACATATATATACCACATAAGTACAATGTAAGATACTGAGATGTGTGTGCGTGTACCGACCGCTCGCTCATGATGAGCGTGTACTCTGCGAGCGCGGCGTTCCGCTCGTCCGTGAGCCGCTTGAGGTCGGAGCGGTCGCGCGCGCCGCCCTCCCACTGCCGCAGCACGCCCGCCACCTGCGCCTCCAGCGCCACGCGCTCCCGGATCTGAACAAAACAGTGACACATCAGCGGTGGACGTGTGGCCAGACCGACGCACGGTAGGACACATTTGCAATGTATCATCACTGACCTGTGTACATACAGCCTTGGCCAAAAGTATTAGGCACCCCCAATAAAGTTACTGCACATCTGTGATAGGTGAACAACGAGTA
>DWPT01005079.1:0-12564 GCA_018251895.1 Agathymus mariae mariae | reverse complement strand
GATGTCCATGGGCGACGATGACCACTTACCATCAGGTGGCTCGTCTGCTCGTATGTCGGCTATTATCATAAAAAAAAAAGAAAAAAGGTACGTTATAACTTCCCAAAAACAAAAGAAATCCAGTCTGATTACAAATCTTTTAAATCGTTGCCCGTACTTCTAATTTCATATTAAGCATAATTATCACATATTTAAAAAAAACATTTATTGCCTATTTTATGTATAATAAAAATATTTAAGTATTTTAATTCTGAGAAGTTTTAGGTTGGTGCCTATCATCTATATACCTTTTATACACCATTATATACCAATCCTTGCAATCCACCTACTACCTCTATGGATTGCTTATTGGAAAGCCTTAATATACGAGGTAGGAGGTCAAAATCAAGTAATTTTTTTATCCTCCCAGCTAATCCAAAAACTAAACTTAGCACCTAGGGGATTGCCAACGACAGTCACTGCTACTAACACATTAAATAAATATGGCGGTCGCCATTTCAAAAGCCGCGCTACAGAAGCAATGATCACTGGCTCAAGCATCAGCGATCAAGCGATCTTCGATCTTAAAACTGATGTCCAAGACGCGATAGTTGCATGTAAGAAGCGTTTTCTTGAAAGTTTTATTTTTTATTTTTATCTCCCATCACAGGTCTAATTTGTCAGAGCGACCGAGTCACCAACGCAAACACCGTCGCATTGTGAATATGTTGTGTAAAGATGTGAAATTGTTTCCAGTTCAGACTCATGGGAACAAACGCGGAGATATGTGGTTTAGTAAAAAATATTTCAGTCTAGGTAATAGGTAATTTTAAAACGGGAATAAAAACAGATTGTCGTTCAAAAATTATCATATCAAATAATTTATTTTTATTATGTACCCGAAGAAAATATATCGAAATGCGTATTTAAATATTGCAAATCTTATTGTAGTTAAAAGACTTGAACATGCTTGGCGCCTAGTTCCATGATTATGAAAAAGTATATAAAGATAAACTGAGTATGAATACGAGGGAAGTCTATACATATCTTCTTTTTGATTTTAATCGACATTTGCTCTCTAGGAAATTATAAAAAAAGAAATTTTTTTACTGCTTGACAGCGAACAAAATTCCGAGCCTGGGCAGGGTTATTTATCTCAGATGATTAATTATTATTCCTTTTAGATGTATGTATATCAAACAAGAATCAATCTCATATCTTCCTATATATTCAACTAAGCATCTACATATACGCTATGTGTACGCATATTGAAGGTTATTTGGGAGGAATGGCTGATTAGCATTGAGACCCATTTTTGTACTGTTTATCTGCATGGGTTTTCACTAGTTTTCCTTTCAAACAATGTGCACCAGACTACCAGTGGAAGATCCATTTTTGACCTCTCTTAATTGACACCGCCTTACTGAAGTTGAGCCTACTAAATCTTGCGTGCTCTTACGCTCATATGGTTCATTTCAAATTGGACGCCCTATATTTTTTCCTGGCTTGTTTTATCGTGCCATAGTTATCTTTCTTTTGTACCAATGGCCGATCCTTTGAGCAATTTTTGTGTAATTGTAGTGCGATGTGTAGTTTTCCGAAGAACCTACCACTATTGCTATAATATGCTAAACTCCTATCAATTGGTTGTATAATTAATTTACTATTTTTTATTTTTGCTCCAGAATTATAATTTAGCTGTCGTGAATACTTTAACCAAGTTTTTTTATTTTAGCAGGCGGGAAAGGTTTACTGTGTTCAGTTTGTTTGATTAAAAAAAAACTCAAATCGATTTATTGTATCAAATATCGATACGCGTAGGCAACAAATATAGAGGAATCATGTAAAAGTATACGCGAAGCAATAAAATCACCAAATATAAATGTAATAATAATTTAATTTCACAAACATAGTTGTTATGCTTGTGCAGTTATAAATACTATTTCAACTATACAAATAATGATTAAGTCATAAATACACTGGCTCTGTACTTTACAATAATATAATTAACAGCTCTATTAAAGCTAGTCATATTTCATTGGATATCTGTAACAGTAATATAAATAGTTAACAAAGAATTATGTAATACTAATGAAACTAGGAATTATATGATACAATTAAAAATTATCCACAGCATCGCCACAGCGACAATGAGAGAACATTTGTCATCAGAGACATACAACAATATTCATAATCATGATCCAGCACAATAATCACATGAAACAAAACAATTTACTATCATTGACACAACAATCGAGTTTGGTGGAATGATGTTTAATACTAAAATCTTAAATAGAATAATACCATTAACAAAGAAATTGAAACTAAAACGGATATCAAGCGAGAAATAAATAAGTAAAGACCTTGACTAGGATATCGGGAAATTTAGAATGTGTAGCTGGCTGTTACAACCATAAATAATACATTTTTAAAATTCGTCACTATTTACAAAAAATAAATGAAAAGGAACTAATTCGCTCTAGACCGAAATGGCAATTTAATGGCATATACATTTTCTACTACGTATAAACAGCCAAAGGTGCAAACAATTCAACGTCGAGGAGATTCTCTGTATTGGGCAATATGTTTACAGACTGTCCTGTATTAACTAAAGTATCGCGTTTTAGTCCTAATTAAAAGCACCAACGATTAAGTATAGAGTCCGAGTACGATTCAGGTAAAGGGCAGTCGTTCCGCAAAATTGTTAGCGGTCTTAACAATTATAGTTAAATACAACGGAAATTGTAGCCTCAATTCGCGGCGATTGGAGGGTTGACTTCGTACATTTTCTGGAACACTTGAGCCAGGTACTCCAAGTAGTTCAGGGTGTCTCGGTACACGAGCAGAGCGAAGGTGATTTTGTCCGGTTGGATTTCTGGTAACTCTGAATCGGGTAGCGGTAGTATTTCTAGCTTACGAGATCTCATCAGTTCCTGAAATAAAAGGGTTAATGTTTAGCTCTTTGGTCATTTTATACGAAGTAGGATTTTTAAACATTCCATAAATTTTGTATAAAGTTTTTATAATGTTAGTGCTAAAAATAATAAAGGTATAGGAAACTTGTAAAATCTGTCCGGCGATTTAATAGTAATAAATTAAAATAGAGTTTTTAAATTCATCAAAAATTGAGGTCTGCTATTTATTTTACTGCTAGATAATAAAAAAGTAATGAAAGGCTTGTACTGTTATCGCATCTAATTGCCTATCACAGCCGTACATAACATCCAATTTTAAATAGTACATATTTGAATTGAATATCGAAATAGTCAATAATCAGGTATATTATACAACGAATTATTCATAAATTTATTGATA
This sequence comes from Agathymus mariae mariae, assembly GCA_018251895.1. Lineage (NCBI taxonomy): Eukaryota > Metazoa > Arthropoda > Insecta > Lepidoptera > Hesperiidae > Agathymus > Agathymus mariae. Next base: position 9,270 of record DWPT01005079.1, on the reverse strand, counting down.
AACTATCCCAAAGCATACTCAAACTATATTTTACTACTACTATTGGTATAAAGTAAATGGACAAGTACTTTAAAATCACACAGTTCGTTATTATATTGTCCATCGAAAATACCATAAGGGTAAGCTAACATTGAAATGGGAAAGGAAATATTGTAATTATATTTCTAGTTTTAACAATTCTATAGTATTTTTTTTTTTTTTGATTAAGTATCGGCTTTAGATACTTAAGCAATTTTTTAATTCAATTATTTACTAAGTCACATAAAAACACAAAGAATAACTTACATTGAACAAACAAAGCACGGCGCGCACGTTGTGCATGCTCTCTGTGATGTTCTGTTTGACGGACGCGTCAACCGTCACCACATCGTCATTCAGTCCGTTGTTGCTAATCGTATACAATCCCGCCACGACCATCTTCAAACCCTTGTACATAGATGGCAGCACTTTATCTATTTTTTTCTGTAAACAAAGACAGTTATATTAGAAAGTGTTAAAGTTTACTAAGATACGTTGAGTATCTAATAAGGTTTCAGTCATTTTAAATAAGCTTTGTTAATTGTGACACAATAATTATCATAATATTTGACATTTTAAAGTACATTAATCTTAAAAATATTTTATGTTTTCAGATTGAAGTCGTAAATTAATCGACTTGTAATATTAGTTATCAACTAAATGGAAATCAAAGCGCGAACTTATTTTGTAAGTTGATGGTTGAGTACGAATTGTGAAGTCACAATCAAATTCGAACATTTCATTGGGCCTTTCACCAAGTACTATAATTATCAACTTACAAAATACGTATCAGTCCAAATTCGAAAACATACATTTTGATAAAGACCATCGAATTGCGAAACCATTGTGTTCTCACGTAAAAGATAGTCGGCTGACAACAATGAGTGCCACCGACGACGTCGTTTCTTTGAATTCGATTGAAAAACTCATACGGATGCACGTTTTTGGCATCAGCGAATTTGCCGCCCCACGATTAAGAGAACAATAAAATCGATTCGGTTAGGTAACCGTTATTATCTTGTCGAAATAAGACTGCAGATATATAACGAACGATTGTCTCTGGGCGTTGTCGACGGATGTGTATGGTTAATTACCTGGTTTGAAAAAATTTAGTAAACAGGGTGTCGTTGCAAGTTAAAAGCTGACCTTTTTTTTATTAAATTTATAGATTTATATATCTGTTCAAGTTATAATACCGTTGGAATGGTTAAAGATAGTTCATTTACAATTTTATTTCTGGAAAAATTATTATATTACATGTTTGAAAATCATGAAAGCTCTGAATGATCTTTCATATATCCCACCATGAAAACTCTGTGTTAATTATTGACAAAACTTACCATTAAATTATCCATAGACTCGTCAGACATAGCTTGGTTAAGGACCTTTGTCTTAGGCAAGGCGTCTTCCGGAAACCAGGAGAACTTCCGAAGCCAATCATAATTGGTCCACATAGGTAGAAGCTGGTCAAACGTAGGATAACTATGTAGTTTCGATGCCTGTAACAATAAAATTTCACCATTCATAACAAACGTCAATTTAAAAAATATTTTTACAAATTTCAAATGAATGTGACTTTATCCTTATATTTCTGTGTCACCAAGTACTAAATTATGTAGCAACGAAAAAACTTATGAACTTTTTTATTTATACGACTTCTTTGTTCTGGCCTGAATACTATAATTGACACAATGTCAATCACACAATCACAACGTATCAAATGAAACGATAGTTTTTCAGTACTAACAAACAACAACAATAAACATAATAAAATGTGCTGTGAAAAACCTATACGAACAAGATAATCATCCATGGTAGATGCAAGTCTAGTGCCACAAGAACAAGTCATGAATCAGCATTGTCACGCTACGGGGTCCGTTGATTTCTTTGAATGATAAAAATAGGCACACCAGTTAGTGCAACGTTGATTGACTTTCATGGAAAACGATGATTGGACGGAAGATTATCTCGTATGCAGCTTCCTCCATTGGCGCCGGTATAAATAAAGACTTAATGCAGACTCCAGAACCATCAGTTCTCATCTCGGTAGCAGCTCGGTAGTAGATGATAGAATTGTATTGTTTGTTTACATATACACCATGTTTTTATTACCTAAATAAATACAATAGTTCTAAATGTTTAAAAATATATAACGTTTCTACTTCTAAAAATACTCGTAATGAAAATATCTTTTGTATAAATATATAAATAGAGCTGTTGGCAAATCTTTAAGTATAGTTTGTACAGTGTTTCTTTTATATTAACTAAACCGTTTTCACGCTTCACTTTTATTTAAAATCTAATAATAATACTGTAACTGGACCGAATCTGAATATTAAGTTTTTTGTTTTTAATTTTTAATGTGCTATTTTATCTACTACAGACCGTTAAAAACATATCTTTTGGATTTTTCATCCGTCTGACTGTTTGTCTATCTGGTTGTGTGTCATCACACGTATCACGTATATATTTTATGTATTTGCAACATATTATGGTTCCGACTACTTTTATCGTGGGAAATTAATCTGTTGTCTCGTTAAGTGAAATAAAAGTTAGTATGGAAATTCTGTTAACAGTAAACGAAGATTTGAATGAATTAGTGCACAAGTGTATCATTAGGAAAACAGATCTCCAACATAATAAAACGAGGAAGACATGAAGCTTATTTAGTGCCTGATGTCAATGAATTTACGAACTATTCGGGTGCGAATGATATTTGTAAACCTCAACATTATTGATAATTTGAAAATTAATTCAAATCTATCAGAAATTAGATGCTACTATTTCACAAAATTGAAAGTACTGCCCATCAATCTACATAGATACTTTAGAAGGCAGATCTACCGACAATTTTATGGGTCAGCCAAGGTCGTGTGAAAGATGAGATCGAAACCTGAGGACTGACCGCCGCTACCGCCGACATGTCACGTAACAACCGTTTCGACATTAAAATTTGACACTACGCCCCGAACATACGTGACTTTCGATTAACAACTGAAATTCGGCCTTAAACCCCAACGGAATAGGTTTCATTTCGCATGTACAGATCCCCGAATTACGGCAGATGCAATGTCGATTTGACAGAAAATCGTCCCTTCCAATGCGATTAGGTGAAACATTGTTACACAACAATACGGCTAATTAAAAGCGGTTTAAGAATCGTGACAAACTACCCAAAATCCTCGTATTGTGAAAGTCCTTATCGATCGACCGATGCAATTAAACGAAATTCAATTGAAATTTATTTCCAAATAGGTGAGCCCTAACGAGCCTAATTCAATTGCGACCGTGAGCGATTGTGTAAACGTATTTCACTTCACTAAGTAATCACGTTAGCGACCCCTCCGCAGTTACATAGCTACGTCACAGCTATGGGAGGGTTATAATTTTAGCGGTCTCAAAGTACCAGTGGCATACTAAACCTTCGTGTTGATGTTCATCAGTTATGTTACCGGTAAATATAATATCTCCAATACTATCTATCATTCCATATACTACTAGATCATCTTATCCGATCAAAAATATTGGACTTTATTAGAATGGACTTAAATCAGAAAATATGTTGTATAAGCTATTAAAAGCCTTGAACGCTTGTTAATTATAATATAAAGTTGATTGCAAAAAATATTAAAGTTCGATAAAGCCAATAATCTTCCGTTGAAATGGAATTCAATTAGAGATTAATCTTTAGGATGTGTTTTTAGATGTTGTCAAAACCTGTAATTTTTTGTATAATCCAAACGGATCTTTACAGAATAAGAGTGTTTACTCTAAACATAGTTTGGTTTTTAAAAGCGCTACCTATATAAGTACACTTTAAAGCACTATATACTTTTTTAATCCATCCTATTTTCATATATTATTGAAACCGTAAGCTTCTATGTTCATACAATCTCAGAGCTTTACATCTATTGTTTGCGTTAAACTTAAATAATACTTGCGTCATCGTACTGTCAAGTCATAACAGTTTATTTAAGAGAAATAAAATAGCGCTTCGGTGGTCATATTCGCCGGGGCATGGAATGCGATGTTTGTATACTTGTATGGTGCTATATGTAATACACAGGTGTGCGTCCGGTCTTCACGACACGCCATATCCGAAACTACCTTCTGACAAACAGCTTTATTTGTTAATGTTGTGTATTTGATCGTTATGAGTTAATCCAATTTTTAAAGATTTCCTTCTCGTAACATACGCAAGATCGATAGTAGGATACTGCAGTTTGGTAAATCATAAATGCTCGTGTGAGATGTCGATAAATTTATGAGTTGTTTAATATTAACATTATGCATACATTGCAACTGCACAATTCTAATAAGTAAGCCGAAGAAAGAGCAATGTTTGCATTCGGTCATCGTGTGGGTGGGCTCTCAGCCTAGAAATTTGACGAGGTAGCATCCGGATACCTAGCTCGTAACATCGGAAGCTTATCAAATAAAAATTCACTCACACATACGCGCAACATGACGTATTTACAGCACACGCGCACACGATCAATCGCGCCAGACAGCCTGTCGCCCGTGTGAACATCGCTATCGCACTAAGTATGTACATATTGTATGTAATGTCATGTATAATTCAATGTTTATATATCTAGCGACAAATGACACGGTAAGCATAGCAGATGGATACGGCTCGAGGCGCGACCGCGCGGGGAGCGCCTTGCCCGATCGCGTTACACGCTTGAATTTAAAAAGCGAAGAATGCCGGTGCTTTTTGATAGGTATCAGCGTAATTCCAGTTTCTAGATGTGACGTGATAATAAGTCAACGTCGACGTAGTCCAAACTGTGTTTATGCTACATTCACACGGTGGCCGGCGCGGTGTCACACAGTACCGGTAGGGTTCGTTGAATTTGTTATTGCGTTCTCGGTACGGCGGCCAGTTATTATTTGTAAAGAATGGTTTGACGGCAGATATGACAGCGCATGAAATTTGGATGCTGTTTACTTTAAGTCACACGGTCTCTTATCCTGTTATATCTAAACAAGTTATTGTTAAGTACATGCGCAATGCTGGAAAATAAAAATCGATACTAATTATCTCAGACTCTAAACGCATTGCAACGCGAAACTGACACAAAGGAGATGTAAACGTCCTTGTGAATGAGTAACAATGGTGGTTCATCGTCTGGGGTCTTCGTCTAAATCGCAATAAATATGATACATCGGTAACGAATGACCGACATTAAGGGGAGAGATAGAAAAAAATCGTCGGGGCAGGTGTGTCGCGCAATACTAATGCGCAATCAGTATTCGATGCGTACGCGCACCGTCCTGTACTTCGTTCCGGCTACTGTGCGTCGATAATGTCATTTTACGACGGGGAGGCAGCGGTAAGCGAACAGGACGTCGCCGTCGTTACGACCGGCGAGCCTATTACAAATGCCACCATACCTCATACGCGAACATCGCACGCCACGTCGTGATGAGCTTAATTGAAAACAATCCATTGTTCCCCTTCCATTGACTGCCCGACACTCAATCACTCGGTGACATTATCAAACGCAATCGAAATGTATGCTCTGAATGCACTCCCGTCACATACAATGGTAAGGGGTCATCCATAAATGATTCGAGGCGCGACAGCGACATCGCATTATTGCTAGTTGATCGGGCTACCTTACTTCCGATTCGGAAACAATATATTCCTGAGTTCGATCGACAGAATTGTCTTAAGTCGATTCTTAAAACTTGTAATTCACTTAGTGATCACATTTGGATGCAAATTAAAGGTTTTTAATTCCGTAGAATCTCTGAGAAGGCTAGCGGATATCGTTTCAAAGAAACATGAGCGGACCAACATAAATTGGAAATTGGAAGGAGCGTTATCGAGGTGCATACGTGGCGTCGCATGAGTACAGAACAAAATTATAATTAAAAGGGAGGAAGCGACCGTGGCCGGACGTACAGACGCAAAACCGGCGGCGCCCGCGTCGATGCAATCTCTCGTCCACGCCATCCGAAGCGGTGAGAAAACGGCGCTAAAACGTGCACGCAATGAATCGTTAATGGATGTAATTTCGTGTGAAAACAAACATAGAATACTTCGAAAATTGACAGCCTATTTTCAAATCGCTAAGGTGTAATTGTCGCTGTAGTTTACTACGGACACTTTCATTCATGAATTGATAAAATCGTATTAAGCCCTAAAGGTATGCGGCTATGTCCTTAGTTTGAAGTTTTATTGGTATTGGTCGGTCGCGGACTGCGTCCGTTCATTTAGACCGACGCGGCGAGCATATCGATGCGACCGCGAATACTACGTCGCGATTGTCTCGACTCCAGCCCCGATTCATCAATGAAAGCGAACGAACAATTTTCAAAGGAGCTTTCGATTATTATACCTACAATAGCATGTAGTAAAAGCCAATAAATTGTATTTATGCCTAAGTCTATACTGAAGCTGACGATTTATATATCAGTACTATAATGTAATATGTATAATATACTATGCTATTGATTATAAGTTCATCTGTTAAATCAACGGATTTAAAATGTTATTTCTAAGCAGTAACTTAAAACAGCTAAATATAAGTAATATATAAATACTTCAAATAACGCAGCACACAATAAGGATTCGTATAAGGTTTGATAATTGTATCATGTTATTTTAATCTGTCGCAGTTTGATTCAGTGACGTAGCTAACCCGTGTGTCAAATGTTATCAAGCAGACTGATAATTTGTTTAAAAGCTTAACGTTTGATGTAAAACAGTCATCAACGATCATGACCGACTACCCTTATTTTTCATCTGTAACACCGTCTCGAAGCTTAAACTTGGTGTGACCCGACTAAGCTTGGTTTTGTTCAGCTTAGTCAATCATTCCAACCGATAGATGTGGCTGTGCCATAATATCTTAATCTATGTATTTGTGTATTCTTCAATAGAATACGTTATAAAGATGTACTCACAAGTTTGTCTTTGTACTTCGCCGATGATTCGTAGGCGTTCCGCGCTTGTAACGCTATTTCCTTCGCTTTGTTTGGAGAGTATTGTACTTCTGATTGTGACTGAAAATAAGTAGGATAATATTAGTTTTTAAATAATTGCTACACACATTATAACTAGAATTCACCCAGTCTCATTCGCGCATCATAAATAAAAAAATATTGGAGAACAATCTGTAATCTTTCGCATTATTATTTGTCTTGGTCGGATTTAGAACCTGGTACTTTCATTAGCATTAATCGATTTTGAAATAAATATGAATTACTTAATGAATGCAAACGCCCTGTTTTCCAGATGGATCTTTAACACGGCCATTAAGAATGATATCCTAAATCTCAATATCCTTACAGTACCACGGGATTCTAACGATAGATCACAGAGGTCCTATACATCGGCATTAATATTCAAAACTCTAGACCGCAGCGGGAACGCTCCCCGCGTGTGTCCGTCACACGATGACGTATTAGCACCTTTATGGGTCTGTATAGTTCGGTCATCCACCCGTTTGCTCCGCTTTTATTCTGTCCACTGCTGTTACATTCACTTTCATGGTTTGACAATAGTAGACATTAGGTTATAACAGATTACGACTGTAGCTTTGCTTTGCTTTGCGAGGAAGGTGAAATATGGGGATTTTTGCGTATCCGCGAGACGAACCTATAGGATATTATGCAAGAGAAGCACCAGTGTAGTCATATGAGATCACGGAACTTCCATGTATGTATGCGCCTGATGGGGTTTTATAAATAAGAAACCAACAGGCTGAATATCTTTCACAGATTTCTTGCGATGTCATAAAAGGATTTTAATTTTAAGCACAGCTTCTTATTTACAATTTTTATTATAGACAATTAATAAATTTCCTACGGTTAAGGGTAAGCTATTTCTTAAAATGTATCTAAGTTTTACTTTTACCAACTCTACTTCCTTAAAATGGAAAAAAAATAGTAGTTCTATATGTATATGTATGAGTTGCATATTCACTGTATATTTATTGTAATAATCCATTTTCTTAGTAATTTTTCAGAAATACTGCTTAAAACTACAGACTGTTCAATAAATCAAGATAGCTATGATGAATATCCGATTACTTAATATAATCGTAACTTTGACTACATGATCCATCCATCCGAGTACACAAAAGATGGCGATTCATTGGACGTGTCGATAGCCCGGGAAGAATACTACAAGTCAGAAAATGCACGTCATGGAAAATTGAGCCGTAGAACACTTACATTGGAGTCATAATCGCACGGGTTGGCCCAGAGGCTGTTCTCGCCCGTGTCGCGGCGTTGTCGTTCCATGGTGCGCCGTTTGTGCGGCGCGGCAGTCGATTGCGGAGAAAGCCCGCCCACCAGTAACACCAGGCACACCGCCGCGCAGACGTTGACGTATCCTGGGAACGCGACGAATATTAAGTGACATGCCAGGGAACAAACCAGTAGAGTGATGAGATGCGTTCAAACCAAGATCGCAGCCTAATATTTCTCTTTTATTCTCCAAACTAAAAACCGCTATTGCATCACATCAGGCAACATGATCTCCGAGTCCGTAATTAATAAGCGCATCCGAAATTATAGTTAATGTTTAGGCACCCCATTCATCTATAACTCTCTTTTGAAAGTATCTATTAGTTATTGATAATTTGTTTCAGTTGATCATTGAAATTCAATTCAAATCTGTAACGAGATGACACAAGAGAGTCAAACAGGAGCGATAGGGAAGTGTCCTCACAAAATGAACGGCAGTAAAATTATTCATAATTTTATTAAAAACAAGGAAATTTGTTAGCCTAACGATACGTACGTGTCCTTAGTAAAAATGATTTAGTTGAAAATGTTTTCTTGTACTCATATATAAAATATTGCTTTTTTGGCAATTTGTTGTATACTACAAGAATTACTAGTTTTATATACAGTAAACATTGCATTGTTATCTCATCCAACTAAAATAGAACTAGACGATGAGACTAGAGTTAAAAATTGCGTTATCATGTATAATATGTAGATGCTCTGATGCAAGTTGTACTTGCAGTCTAATTGATTCATTTTGAATTAATTTTAACTGATTTGCAGCAGGTACTACCAATATTTTCTGTATTTGATAACTTTAATTTACAAGGAACGGATCAGAGAACACCGACCACATCATTAATCCAAATTTCCTCTAAATACCACTTGGCATATATTATATATAATAACAAAGTAGTATTAGTGGACATAAAAATTAGGGATGTTATGGATATGGAATTTCGGATCCGGATATGGATACGGATATATGAATAATATTTTACCGGTTTC
>DWPT01005078.1:0-12564 GCA_018251895.1 Agathymus mariae mariae | reverse complement strand
CTAGAATCTGAAGAATCCTGGGATACATCTCTGGATAAAGAATCTGAACAATTGTTTTTGCATTCTACATATGCTGAGGCATGGGAGGAGGCTCGAAAAATAGTAAGTATAATTGATGTTGTATTTATAGTAGTAAATTATCACACGGTGAGAGTTCATTACAGTTAGGTCAAGAGTAAATGTGTTATTGTGTGGTCTGTTATTCAGTATTACAGTACCTCTTACTATCAGTGTAAGAATACAAAGTATTTATAACTTGAAAATGGTGTGAATTCACAATTAAAAACAACAAGCAATTTGTATTTCTCCTTTTGAGAGAGATTTTTATATATTTTTATATTTCCCCTTTGTCAGAGTTATCAAATTATATGGACTTAATACTAACATATGTAAAATTAAAATTTATAGCTAACACTCATACTGCCCCCTTAAAAGTCATAGATACAAAATTCAAAATCCATCTGAATCAAATGACCTTGAATCAGATTTATAATCATACTTATAAAATGTTTCAAGTGTACGGATTTCTTATGTTTAGACTACATCTATATTTTGAGGGCATAACCATTGTCCTATAACAATATATCCACATTAGTAGTTTGATTGTCAATAGATTTATAAACTCAACCATTTCATACTTTGGTGTGCATTCAACTATTCAAGTAATATCTAGCTGCATTGTCCAATTTGGCTCCCCAATACTTCACAACTATCAACTGGGGGCTTGAACCATGCAGAACCACTTTAGAGTTAACGGTTGAAATTTTTTATTTCTTGACATTTTCCACAAATTGATTCCAGTTGGAGAAAAAGCAAGAGTGTGAAATAGAACAAAATTCATCAGAACAGTTGATGTCAGATGAGCCTGTAACAGCTGTGTGTACTGATCTTTGGGTGGAGAAGTATCGCCCCAGCTCGTATGTAGAACTCTTGTCCGAGGAGCCTGTCAACAGAGCTCTGTTACACTGGTTGCACCTTTGGGATAAGGTGACCTATGTTGTACATACTATGTTATTAAAATTTTTCTTATGTAAAAAAGATTACTTGAAACCATAAAAAACAATTCATTTGATTAATTAGAACTATTGAATATTACCAAAGGTTTTTGTGAAGCAAATCTAATTACAAATCTCTATGGTAGGAATACATCTGCAGAACAAGAAGGGACATCCTATGCTAACGGTTATATTATAGAGCTGTCTCTGGTAGTGTCACGGTAATCATATAAACTAACGAGGCTACATCTAAAAATATATTTAGCTAGTTAGTCGATCTGATGTGGTTTTTAACAATTACGCCATTTTATTCATATTGATTTTTTTTATTGATCAATAGAGCGCCATCTATTGGATCTTACGGTTAAGGTTGGAGATGTTTATTTCTCAAAAGAACATTACATAGTTCACCTAAATGAGAAAATATACAACATAAATTTAAATGTTTTGCCTGATGCCAGTGTCATTGGGTGTGTTACTGGCTTTTATTGTTTTTTGAATTGAATGGATTACAGATTTTTAACCTTGTTTGGTAATCTGTTATAAAACTATGGTCCTTCAAACATAATATTTCTTTTTCCGTAGAGTGTTCGTGGTTGTACTAAATTAAGTTTACCCCTAATTCTGGTGTGCATTTTATGGTCCTTTACTTCATTTTATTAAATGTGATATCTATTTGAGTTGTACCTGTTACGATTTCGAAAATAAGTATGTAGGTTCTGTAAATGTATGTTTGATACATATTAAATAATTTTGTTTTATTATAGACATCGGTTGTTTGCATTTGACGATCGTGACGTAATAATAATTTTAAGATTCTATTTTTGGGCAGGATTAGTTTTAGCTGCACATCCCCAAATTTCTATCAAATATTCTACATAGATGTAGTAGCTTCACCAATGAGTTATATATTATAAAACTTATATTACGTGGTCCTCGTAATTATGATCGCACGTGTTCAATATATACCTTCCACGTTAATGTGCTATCTATGTGACGGCCTACACATTGTAATTATCATGTTATTGTCTGAAGTAGTTCCAACAAGAGAAAAACAATTTATGAATAATACCGCAATTTGCTGAGGTATTCAGATATTATATGGTGACATTTCAGCTTTTACGTATTTATGTATCTTAATACGTTTGACTTGCAATCCCTTTACATAATTTACTAATTATAATTCTTTAAGTAGTTCGCGACGAACAGCTACTGAAGTGCCGTGTTTTCGGTACCGTTAATTGTAATGTGTTTGTTATAAGATTGTGTCCGTCCTCATGGAAACAAACTTTGGTAATAGTGGACAATACCAAAGCACCATATATTATAACACGTATGGTAAATGTAAGACGTAATTTTTATTAACGTAGGTTGTTTTCAAGAAGGAAGTTAAGACCAAAGAGCCTCATGAACGGAACAGATTCTCGAAGCGCACGGGCCAGTTCCAGCTGAGCAACAAGTGGCGCGGCAAACGGGAAGCGGAGCCCGAGTTGGACGAAGATGGCCGTCCACACTACAAGGTGGCGCTGCTGTGCGGCCCACCGGGCGCCGGCAAGACCACACTGGCCCATCTGTTGGCTAAGTTAGCCGGTAAGTTTGTTGTTTGAACGATGTATGGATGTAACGAGCGCTCAGTTTATCCGTTATTGAGTTGTCACTGATAGACTATATTTTTACAGGTTACAGGCCGGTGGAGTTGAATGCGTCGGACGAACGCAGCACCGAGGCGTTTCGCAACGCACTGCAGAGCGCCACCCTCATGCGGTCCGTCCTCGACCCAGACAGACGACCCAACTGCCTTATACTAGGTAACACGATCACATCGACACGGTTGTAGATGATCGGGGAGAACTGCAGTGTACTCCATCATTGTAGCCTAGTGGTTCGGGCGTCGATGTCCCGCATGGGGGTAACGAGTTCGAATCCTGCACGCACCTGTGAATGTTAAAATTATGTGCGTATTACAAATTAATCACCATTGCTCCAGTGAGGGAAAATATCGTGGGGAAACCTGCACACCTGACAGTTCTCCGTAGTGTTCTCGGTGGAGTGTGTGCAGTCTGCTAATTTACACTTGGCTGCCGCCTCTCCATGTGTGAGCTCAGCTGAGGGACAGCTATGGGTGGTATTGATGAGGGATATTCCATCTCACGCAATACTTTAGAGCGAACTTTGGAAGGGGTTATTGGCTAAGCCACATGGGGGTCAGGTTATGCCGCCTGAAGGCCGCAGACGTAGGTTAACGTTTGCGGCGACGTAGACAAAGACTATCATCTGAAGAAACTTTTTTTCCACTAACGGTTGCCGAATATGTAATTCTAAATAATATTTATCTTACATTCGTCAGTTCTGGTTCATCTTAGTTTCACACAAGAATTTTTTTCATTTCTTTGATGGTTTTGTGACTTTTAATTAATTTTAGTTTACATCTTAATTCTGTGTAATATTTATGTATTTTTAATAATGTATAATATTTATAAGTGAACTATTCACATTCTAAGAATGTACTTTCCATAAGATGAATTTACTTGTAATTGGTTTTCAATTAGCCTTAACTAGTATTTTGTAATTTGCCACCGTGATAAAATTGTTGTTTATTAGCTTAACAATAAACTAAGAAACAAGTAAAAGAATTCAAGATCTGATAGCAAATAAATATCAGTTTTTTTTTTCTGCCATCGAATCTGGGAACGTTAACTCGGCAATACGTTATATAGCAAAACATATATAAATCGAATTATTAAAACGTATTATATTGCACTTGTAATAAGATATATAATCCGATAATCTATAATATAATAAATCGATAATAGATCTATAATCCGAGAACTAAAATTAATCTATCACATAAATGACTACACTGGGACCTTTAAAAACATATCACAACATGTCGGTGTTGCGATTAACTGTCTGTATGTGTCATGTTTGAGTGATAATGCTTTGTTGTTTTTGATGTATGTCACAAGGACAAGCTACACTGTGCGTTGCGACGTTGTGGCATCGCAACGCGTCGGCACTTAAAGGGGCCAGATAAACGTAATAAAAAAGAAACAAAACCGTGTACAGTATAAATTTCATAATGTCAAACGGCACAGACTGATATAATCAAGTCGGACCGCGAGGTCGTAGTGAACGGCGACGCGTTGCGATAACGTCGTTGCGTCGAAATCACAGCGTTGCGTCATCGCAACGCAACAGGACCGTTGTACTGCCCTCACTCTAAATGGCAAGTGAAAACACTACAATACAATATACATTATTGTGCACACTAAACTTAATAATACAGAACAGTGCAAGTAATTGTGAATACAGGAGGCGGTCTCGTCGCTGTGGTAGCTAACCCTTAGGGTAGAGGACACAGGAAAAAAAAAAGTCGTAGATAGAGTTGCAAACGTTCCCGTACACTACATGACACTACCTGAGTTAAAGGATAATTAGTGACGTGTTTTTAGATGAAATCGACGGCGCACCCATCCAAACGGTGGAATTGCTAGTGAAATGGTGCGTAGCGGCTAATAAGAAGGAGGAGGGCAAAAAGAGATCCAAGTCGCAGCCACTGCGTCGGCCGGTCATTGCGATTTGTAACGACCTGTACGCTACTTCTTTGAGGCCTTTGAGGTACATATCAATATGCACTAGGATAGTATATAAAAGATAATGTATATGTGTGTATGTGTGTGTGTGTGTGTGTGTGTGTGTGTGTGTGAATGTTCAGATAAAACTCGAGAACAATTAGCTAAACTGATATGAAATTTTGCATACATACAAAGGGCGATATGACCCCTCCGACGGACATAGTTACGTTAGTGCTGGTTAGGTGGCGCTCGTGGCAGTGATTTTTATCTTGTGAAACATACGTCGAATTGATATGAAATTTTGTATATATGCATGTGGCAGCATGCTTGGAACACTAAAAAAACTCTAACACTAAACACATTATTCCCGCATTGGTAAAACGACAAGTTTATTTATTTATGCTTAAGATGGCAAAACCAAAAATATTATGTACCCAAGTGCTTTAAAATAACAAAAATCATAAACAATAAAGAAAAAAATTTTTGTTATTTATGTATTAAAAATGGTACATTTATTCGGGTGTAGCGAAGCGCGCCGGGCGCCGGCTAGTACGATAATATAGGCGGCTGTTGGGTAGGTCCTTAACAGCTGATTGTGTTACTGAAGGAGTTGAATTATAAATAATTTAATGATAATCGTGTGTTGTCTGAACCACCGGAGATATACAGATTATTTTGAAGTTAGTTTTACTCGGACCATCATTGACGTCTTGGCGGACTGTTGAAATCATTTACCCCGTTTCAATGAAGCTTAATCGCTAAACTGTTTTAGGACAGAACTAAATCAATAAATGTGTGCATGTCAATTACGGGGTTTAGAAAGTCATTATAAACAACTAGACTACATATCTACTTTTGAAATAGATACAGTATCGGAGCATGTAGTCATCGCTCAAGCAAAGTCTGATCCGGATCGAACCCGGGGCGTTTCGTCCGGCACGCAGGGTTACCGGCGGCTGGGTACACAGTCGCCGCACGATTGCTTCACTGGGCTTGGATTTTCAATCACACTAAAAAGGTTCTAAGGCATAGTTTACGACACTGATGCCCACTGGCATGCGATTGGCAGACTTCGTACACCGTTGAAGACATTATGAATTCAGGTATTCACGTTACGTCCCGAAGTTTTATTCACCGAAGCCAATGTTAATAGATCCCCTGTGTTCCGGGAGGCACGGACGTACACAAACGTGACTTCACAAACACCCATTATATTAATATAAACATTTATCTGACACGTAAATGATTTCCCTGCCCGGAAATCGAAACCGGAACCCCTCCATTGGTACGTAGGATAGGGAGTCGTTTAGTGTTAATAACATGGATACTATGGTATTTGACGTCTGGATAGTGTTGAAACTATAATTCCCCAGGCAAGTAGCGCTGGTGGTGACGGTGGGCACCGTGGACCCCGCTCGGCTCGTGGCCCGACTCGCAGAAGTGGCCAAGCGCGAGCGGCTGCGGGTGTGTCCGCGCGCACTCACAGCGCTCGCCACCCGCGCAGGCGGCGATGTGCGCACAGCTTTACATGTACTTAGCTTCTTGAAAGCGAGGGCTCGTACTCAGGTGTGTATACATTATATGTATGTGATGTAGGCGAGCGGGTCGAAGCTCGCGGTCCGCGTGTCGACCGATGGGCTGTAGCTTGTAGCGTGAGTAGTGACGTAGTAGTAAGAATTATTCAACGAAGAAATCAATTCCAGTTAATTACGCGGATGGTAGCTACAAATGAGCTTTCAGCGAGCTGTTGGCTGCTTCGTCATGTGTTTATTTATTTAACATTGTACACAAAACACAACACAATCACGTTTAATTAAGCAACTTTGCGTAATAAAACAGAAAGTTAAGTAGTAAAGTTATTGTTATATGTACGACAGTATTTGTGTCTCTGCATTACGCCACTTAAAATGGTGCTGTTTAAAAAGTAAATGTAATATTCTGTTAGCAATGACGACATTCGAAAACTTCATAGTTTAGACGATGACATAAATGACAGGCAAATGACATATGTCACTGTGAACGTTTTGAAGTTGTCTAATTGCGGCATTGTCTAGGCTCCCTCAACTCCATCCAGTGGTTAACAGACGCGAGCCGCAGAGCGGTGATTGTGTTCTAAATTTGCAGCTGAGCGTTGAAGACGTGGAGAACGCTGCCATCGGTACGAAGGACTGCACTAAGAGCCTCATGCAGGCGCTACACGCTGTACTCGCGCTCAGCGACCGACGGCGGAGCGACGTGCTGAATGTTATACAGGCCGCGGGGGAGTACGACAGGTGGGTCGGGTTGAAATCGATTAGTGCGACGACCGGTGCCATCTAGCGTGTTTCGGGTGAAGTTATTTTGATTACATTGAGTTAAGTTCGGCTGAAATGTCAGTGTCAGTGTCAATGTCAAATTGCAAAATCATTAACCGGTGGCAAAATCTTAGCCTGACGGTGTGGGCAGTGGGTTCATGAGGCGTGACGATTCTGGACGTGCACCGATTGTAAATTCCACGTTTAATATGGTGGACGATAGCGATGATTTAAGTCTCTTTATTACCCTCTGCATGCACACATACTCCCAAAATTCGCACTCTCTCTCTCTCTCTTTATAATATTACTAGTAGCATAGATTGAATGCTCTTGTTGCATTGGACACTAATTTCAATTAATATTTACACAGACATCCATAACGAGTACGGACCGAGGTTGATTAATGTAAAAATCGAACTCTTGTATTAACTAGTTAGTTTAGTTTAGTTAGTTAGTAGTTGGTCGAAATTTCACACAATCATTATGTGGGATACGGGTATTGTCTGCGAATTAAACATATTTTAATAATTCATTGCTTTTTATTACTTTTCTTAACTTCGTCCTCCCGGTGCCGACAAGTAATAGCGCTCTTGGGTTCCTTCCATAGATTCATCCTTTCTCTTTCACACCTCATACTATCTCTCTCACATTCGATATCTCCAGTCTTTACGTTATAACATCTCGTTCATTGCCTTACGTTCCGATTCCCATAATTATGTATTCTGAAGCTAGTCGATGGCTACCGAATGAACAAAAAATTATATTTGTTGACGAACAAGAGAAAATGGTACCGAACTGTTTCGTCTCTGTCCTATTTCGTACACCTATTCAAAAAAACGCCTTCGACGGTCTATGGAGGTGTAGGAGTCGCATGTGGACGTACTGATGATACCCTTACAATATACACAATGGTCTCACGATGTAGTATCAAGATGTGTAATATTATACATTATATACATATTTAACTGAGAATTTTTTTTTCCAGAATAGTTGAAGGAATATTCGAGAACTATCTGTCGGCTCGCGTGGACGGCCGGCTGCTGGTGGCGTGCGAGACGACCGACTGGCTGCGGCTGTACGACACGATCCACGCGTGGACGCTACAGAACCAGAACTACTCGTTGTACGGGGCGCTGCCGTATTGCATACTGCGGTGCCATCAGCTGTTGGCGCTACGAGCGCCGCCGCGACTCAAGTTTCCTATCCAAGCGCAGGAGGTGGGAATTGATTGATTCGTATAAAAAAACGCCTTGAAAGTAATACACACAATGACGCTTAAATATGTATGTATTAATGTTAGAATTCTTGTCAAAACCTGTTACTTATTAATTGAAATAAAATATAATTTATATGCACCACAGACTGCAATATTTCGAGATATTTTATCACAACCTGTAATTCAGAATGATAGCAGCCGAGTTCCAGTGTCCGCCACAATTTCCACATATAGGTATTTAAACCTCACTCTTGCTTCGAGTATATTTGAGAACTCTCGTTTGAATAGTAATTGAATTTAAATCTGTGCCTGTGATAAAAGTATAAAGGGACTAAATTTGTACGTAATTTTTATTTTCATTTTAGACTATATAGGTTGTTTTATTGACAAATATATAATTTTAAAACCTCGCAACGCTCGTAGCACTCTCGCGCGACTGTTCCAACGGGTCCCGAGAATTGGTGCCTGTGAGCGATGTCTGCGTGTGCGTTGCTCGAGAGCGCATTGTGTGAACCTTCACCACTGTGCCGTCGGTACTGTGACATAACCTCGTCCATTGTTTACCAAAACCCATGAGAAGGTGACGTTGGCATTCTCACGTACGAATGTAGGTCATTACACCTCAACTTTCTTACAGGAAATACATTAAAATACTTTCGATTTCTGATCAGGAGTTTTAGATCTCCTACCAATTATTTCCGTTTCCAGGTGGCTCGCAAGAAGACCGAATTAGACAGTATACTAGACTGTGTGTGGCGGGGGAGCGCCCCGGCGGTGGTCACGACCAGGGATTCGTTGCGGTTGGACGTGGTGCCGCTGCTGCCGTACCTGCTGGCGCCCGGTCTACGCTCGGCTAATGTGCAGGTAATTTTAAATCCACGGGACTGCCGTATTGGACATTTATAATGTATCTACAAAAACATTTAAATATTAATAATAGTAAAGGGGATGTCGCAATCAAAATCTGTTACAAAAACTTATTTATTTGAAACTTATCTCTGTCAGTCACATACTGAGTAGCTTTTCAACTCAAATTGTAGGGAAATAAACCGTGGGTAAAATATGACGCGCTGATATTGCAAACCACGGTAAATAAAAATGATAGCTTCATGAATATCTACTTTGGGTACATTTGTCATGATTGTAATCGGCCTCGTTTGTCTTATTTTTTTTTATTCATCGCTCCTTCGCTGAAAGTCAGTCACGTGACAATAAATACACAGGTACAAGTATTTTTGTAAACAATTAATAAATAAATAATAACAAATAATAATATTAATGCATGATTTTTTAAACTTTTAATCGGGGATACTATACATTTTAACCGTAAAGGGTTTTTATGAGATTTGTTCGAGATCGCCGCTGGTCGAAGTATTGGTAAAATACCCAAACATTGTGAGGATACTCACACAAGTTAAAATTAATATTGTTCTTAGAGGAAACGTAGGCGCATGTCTTAAATTATTGTATTGTACGATATCTACATATAATTACGAGTGGTAGGAACATACACTGATGAAAGTCGAGACTTAGAACCGAAAACATACATATATATTCCATCCCAATAAATATCTGCTCCAACCGGTTATCTAACTCGGGACCCTTCGTTCAACATATTGCATATTGGGTTCCTACCAACTGACCTACAAATCATAATAATTGTTGAATATTAATTTTGCAAGCATACTGTACACGTTTTACCAGTTGTGCAGCGAGGCGGAGCGCAAGTCGCTGCGCGTGTGCGCAGGCGCAATGTGCGATTACGGGCTTCAGTACGTGCAACAACGCACCGTCGACGGACTGTACCCGTTCGTGCTCGAACCGGACATTTATAAATTGGCGTTCTTTGGTGAGTTGCGCTCGGGTTATAATTTAAATTAATTCGGTAGACACTGCATGAGACGCTCGTAGCTCGAAGGAAAACGGTTGTCATACATTTGTCATCAATAATAAAATGGATTCCGTCAAACATACATTGCTGTGGATTTGCTGTTTGAACAGAACATGGATAGAATAAATTAAACAATAATAACATCAATTTAAAAGAATTCATAGTAAAATTTACGATCGAATGAAAGTGGTTACTTTAGGCTTTATGGTAAATCAAATATTCAAATTGTATGTTTGAACACCGAAACCTAAATTTGATTGATTGTTGCAATAAATATTGTAATACGCGTTTGGTTGCATACAAGAACGCTATGCTAGGGTCCATCCCGTATGTGTGCGCTTTTAGTTGTCGTTGCGTGTGCGTGTGCGTGTGCGCGTGCGGTACGGCCTTCGATTATCGAACTCCTTAGCTCATAATGTGGCACTAATACTCGTAGTTTATGAGAGTTTAAATTTAAAATATGTATTTCGCGGTATAAACGAAGAGGTTTCTATAATTATTTCAACATTTTTAGGTTAATGCAATATGATAATGTCAAGTTTTTAATCGATGGCTGTTTTTTTTACTGAACAGGCAATGAAGAGCGTGTCCGACCCTCGCCACCGATACGACAAGCTATAGCCAGGGAACAGCAACTGGAAATAATAAGGCGGAGCGAAGAAATGGTATTGATTAATTAACTTTTATTATAAATATAAGTGTAGACTCGAGTTCCAGTCACTTTTAACCTTTAACTTTTAATATTATTATCTGCTCAGTATCACATATCACTATATACGTAGTACCACTTGCTTCTGTGAAGGAACACATCGTGAGGAAACCCGCTCACCGAACACACTTAAGGTGTGTAAAATCTGCCAATGTACACCTGTGTGGTGGACTATGACATAAACCCTTCCCCTGTGAGAGGAGATCTGAATCAACCAATGGAACATTTATGGCGATGATTGAATACGGCGTGATTCGGTTTCCCGAAAACGAATTATATTTGCAGGCTAGTAGAATCACCGGTACAACGAAGACAAACGAAGGAGACACGGTCAAGCTACCGGTAAATAAACTGGTTGAAGAACTCAACCCTGCCAAGGAAATGCGTCTACCCAACCACTTGCAACGGCTCAAACCTAAGGCTGTCGAGAAAAGCGCACCACAAGTAAGTTAAAATATACTAATAACCCATTGCACACACATACGCACGCCCACATGCACGCACGCACGCCGAACGGCTTAGTGTGTTCGACCATCTCAGAACTTGGCTCTGCCGGTAGCTGAAGAAATGTAACATATTCTATTACGCTTTGCTTAAACATTAACAGGCGAGAAAGGGACAGACAAACACATCACACAAGTATGACATCACAACATTATCTGCAGACTGGGTATCGCACCCGGGACAACGGTGCTACGGGGTCGTCTCCGAATGAATGGATCCGTTTGTCAACTGGCTTTCCAAACTCGCATCCGTTATATGCTTCTTGCAACGACAACCCTGGTCGTGTTCGGACTGCTTCTGGTCAGGGATCGAGATGCTGCAAGGACATCGGTGTTGTTAGAAGCTATGAAGGGTTGTAGAAAACACAAAGGAATGGGACTCCTATAGTTTCTGGAGTGAGTTCACACGGGCATTGGGCATAAGAAACATTGGTGCGTCCTAATGACATGCCGAGGGGTTTTGCTTGATGGCTTCGGAGGAGATCACTGCAGGGTGCGGATCGCTCCTTATTATTGAGGAGGTGCAGAGAAGGCTGCTTCAGTACAGGTACTTAAGGGGTTAGTCTAATGCCAAAAGTTCTTATGCTGCCTTACATGGAAAATACTACTAGACGTGTTTAACTCCAATTTATCCCGTATAATCCGAAACCTTTACACGGAAAGATCGAGCATCAATGCATCTCCTTGGATATCTCCTCCCCGATTTCAATGAGCACCTCTGTGCCTAAAGCTTGACATAACGATAAGCGTTTGCTTACATTTTTTATTATAACTACATTATGCATAAATTACAATTTATTAGTATTCGCTTCAGAAAAAACTATCACACTACTCGTTATGGAAACAACCTCATTCCTTTATAAGAAAAAAGTCAACAAGTGTGCAGTTGGTTTAGAATTGCTATTTCATCTGTCAGTGGGCGGCGGCTTCATTGCGTGTCGAATAGCAAGCGCATCTGCGTTGGCGGGACGGTTCGGGATTTATATGTACGAACTAGTTTTTATATATTTTTTATGCTCTTCCTCTCTCTCTGTTTCGCTTTCTCTCTATCTTTTGTTGGGAAGCGTCGCTACGAGGTAATGAACATCTTGAACATATACCGTCGTGCTTAAATAACTACAGAGAACCTTCTGGAAGAACTTGGTGGACTGTGGAGTGACTGTACAGGAACTCGCAACCAGAACCAGAGCAGACAGATTTATAAATTATTGCGTTTCCAGTTAAATATTCGCTTATAAAAATACATAGACTTAACTTTATAAGGCGAATTGGTGTTAGGAAAGGAAGAAAAAAAGATCGTTGGTCACAACGCGCGTATATTGGTTAAGTAATGTTAGGGAGCGAGTGGCATGTAATAGGTTCCACAAATGTCCGGCGCACC
>DWPT01005077.1:0-12565 GCA_018251895.1 Agathymus mariae mariae | reverse complement strand
CATAAAGACTAGAACTCCCATATTGTAGATAACCCAGACGGACGCAAATCAAACATCAAAAACAAGCATGACCTATGGTCAAACATTAATTTATTATTGATATGTATGTGTGTACCTCTACCAATCCAGATCGTTGAGTAGTATGAGGATCCAAATATATAACTTCATCACCCACACAGCCAATTAAATATAGAGCCTGGTTGGGCTTTCCACCAATTACACCAATGGATTGAGGGGTTTGGAAGCACATCTGGTAAAGAAAGTCAATATTGTAACACACCCATGATGATATGTATATACATAATAATATACACTATAGTGTTTTGAATGCCTTATTATTACAATAATATATACATAAATTTAAGAAGCATTTGCTTAATAAATAACTTTCTTATTATTTCATATTTTGTATAATGTCAGATATTAGCAGTAATGGTTTACGTTTTCTGTAAGTGTCTTCATTGTACATGCAATTGAGGAAGCCTAGAATTTATTCCACGAAAGTACTACAATGTGCGTTGGGGAAGGAGATCGGGGGATAGTTGCCAGTATTGGAAGTTCGTATTCCGTATGAAGATTTGCGATGAGCCTTGTTGTATCTACAGACCTGGTACACTGGATGTAACTTAGCTCTGTCGACCGCTCACGATGACGACAAATCGCAAACCATAAATGCTCGTTAACTCATAATACAAAGTCTTGGAGATACCGTTATACTTTGGACGACTCCATAGCCCAGTTGGTAGTGACCTTGCCTGCCGAGCGAAGGTTCCCGGGTTTGTTTCCCGGCCGGGGCAAATAAATAATGTTACAGATAAATGGTTGTTCTCGGGTCATGTGTTTGTGATGTCATATTTATGTATGTGCATGCCACCCGCAACACAGGGCAGCCTAGTGCAGGGGTGTAGGTGTGTAAACGTTTATGTTATATTATATTCACGTATGACTCATAAGTTGCTATCGATATGTTATTATCTTGCACTATAAAGTAGTAACAGTATCATTGTGTAGGGCAAAAGGTGCCACTGTGGTATTTGATTTAATCCTTGGGAACAACAATGCATCTTTGTCTTTGCATACTTTATATTACGTCATGTATGTACACGTCACGCGTCACGCCACCGCGGCGTTCATCGTCCGTAGTCAGGTTCTATCTCGACACAAAGAGATGCTCGAAATAGTCTGAGAAATGTTATTTCATTGTATGAATCATTTACTTGCGAATTTCGGGCATAATTCACGTTCCAAAAATAGAAAACTATGAAATCAGCTGGAGCAATATTGTAATGGCCATTTCTTAAAACTTGCTTTAGACAAATTGTATTAAGACTAAGAAGTGTGTAAGGGCCAACAACACTTATAAATGAGGATAAAAATGCCATTGGTGTCACCAAGTGCATTAAAGTGTTATTTTTATGCCAATAAAAAAATACTATTTGAAGATTAATTATATACGGTCAATCTACCTTTTGAAAACTTACTTTAAGTCCATCAATATATACAGGATTAATTTCACTAAGTCCCAGTCTAAGAGGCACTATTAGCAACAGTGGCATCCAATCCGTTATTAGAATATTGTCTGAGGCACTTGATGAGTCTCCTTGATCATGTTTAACTATACATTGCTGCACTGCAATATATATCAGACATTCATCGTTATGTAGATTCAGTTTTCATCATAAATCGATTGGTGTAAACAATTAATATAATGTGTAGATCATAGCATACTCACAAATATCTTCCTTAACAACAGTGTTGTCAAGAGCTACATGAATGACTAATGAACTCCATTTATCATACACAACTAGTTTTCTGAAAAACAAAATGTATCAAGCTCACTTTATTTTTATAGCAGTATAATTTAAGATGTTAAAAGTTAAAACTGTATAAACCTGACAAATTTGGAATATCAAAATATTATTATTTGTGATATTAAAAATAATAAAAAAAAATATATTTTTATTTTATTCTCTGACTTACATTACCTACAAAATGATATTGAAATGATGATAATGAAGTTTGTTTTACAATATAGGATGGTGCTGTAGTATAAAGTGGTTTGACAAAAGCACTATCTCACTTTAGTACTTGCGCAACAGTGTTAGGGCCAAACCACTGCCCAACTTCCTTCCCTTCACATGCACCCATCAATGCAACCTGGTGAATAGAGTAAGGCGCCTGCTTCCTTTCTTCAAATCTTTGAATGATTTTAAGGTATGTTGGATCTCTAAAAAAATTGTGATATTAATACTTAAAAAAAAGAATAGTAACAAGTTTATTCCATGTTCAAGAAAAGTTTAAGTACAAATTATTATAATAATATTATACTAATGATCCAGAATATAAATGTTCAACACAGAACTAACTCTAGTGATGGCCATATTTCCTAGATTAATCAGTGATCATTATAATTATGAAGTTTATATCAATGTGAAATATGAAAATGATTAAGCTGCCAAGGAATATATACAAGTTATTTATGATACCTAGTTTCAGGTGTCCAAACCCAATCTGCTGCTAAGTGAATCCTGATTAGAGCTGTACCCAGAACCATTTGTCCACATCTGAGCATACAACCCCAACCTTTGTCTGAAGTAAGGCCTTCATCTCCAATAGGGACAAAACCTTTTCTATATGTACACCAGATTATGGAGCTTATATCCCGTCTGATTCGATCCAAATCTAAAATAAATTATATAATATTAAAATATTTTATATATACACCAAAAATAAATTACCACAAACTACTGTTAACTAAACACAGTAAAGAAATAATTTCAAACATATACCTTGAATTGCGCTGTATTTACGTCCCAGTACCCATACATTTTCTTTTGTTTTAGGTATATCGTCGGGCTCAATGTTGTTACCGTCAGCTGATAGATAACAAATATCAAACATGGCATCCATATTCATTCATAATTTTATTCCTAGTGGCAGTAAAGGAATCTAGAACATTAATTTTCAAATATATACATGAAGTCGATATTAAGTCACGGCGCAAATAGAACAGAGAAAATGTTTTGTAAACAAATGTCACTCGGCAAGTCATCACTTTATTTATAATGTGGAGTAGGACACAACGAAAAGGCTTAGCCTAATATTTTAATTATTTAATTGGTCTAAGAATTGGCTTTACCTAAACCTTATTTTTAAATGAGTTCCTAAAACTATTCTTGAATATAAATGCAAAATTCGTGTAAACCTGGCACTTCCTTACGACTTGTTTGTTTTTTTTATTATTATTTTATTTTTTGTCGTTGTGACATTGACATTACTTTAGTTTCTCTATTTTCAGAGGTTTTCCTCGTCTATGGGCACAATATGAATACTCTCTGGTATGGCATGTGTGTTTACATGCATGCATGCATGAGTAGGATCCAAGTTCTGGATATAGATTACCAAACCCTTTTTTTTTTAATTTTCTGTCATTAGTCAATTTGATAGTCTTTAAAAATATATACATTCATGTCAAATATTGATCAAATCTATTAGCAATTACCGTATTTGAGGTTAACAGATAGTTACTAGTTGGTGGTAGTTGGTAATTGTATATAATAATATTGCTATATCTAATGACAGCCGATAGGGTATGATAGCGTACCCTTGATTTATACTAATTGTTTAATTGTTATTGTTTGGCAATAAAAAATTCAATCTAATAGATTACAATGGAGTCTAGCCCGCTTGATTTTATAGCTCAGTGTTGTATGGATTTAACTGAAGCTCTTGTATCGGTTTCTAATTCATCGGAACGTGATTCTCTTATTAATAGTCACATAAAAAAAGTATATGCGGCTGGAACTCCAGTGGAGGACTTTAAGAAGAGTATGTTTGCATTGAAATTAGTTTGTGATTCTATTAGCTAGTTAATTATATTTATCGCTAGTTGTATTTTAATGTTTTTAGATTGTGCCTGGGTGAATGTATCGGAACCTCTCTCACTTTCACAACATTGTTGTGATAAGATTGTGGTATTAGATTTTTGGACATACTGCTGTATCAACTGCTACCATGTCTTACCTGATCTGGCACATATAGAAAACCTATACAGTGTAGAAAGTGGACTAGTTGTGGTATGAACCATGAATTACCTTATATTTCTATTTACAGTTATGATCATATGTAAATTAACATATGAGCCACATGTTATCAGATGGCCCCTTAGCTTGTTTCATGGACATAAAAAAAATATTTTTTATACATTTAGTATGTATAGACCTGACACTACAAATATGTATATCCTTGTTTTATACCTATTATTTACAGCATTTCAAGATTTATACACAGTTTATTTGCAATATGTATAACACATTAACATAATAGAATTGTTTCTTTTTTTTTTTCATTTAATTTTTATTTTCCTAACTTTAGATTGGTGTGCATTGTGCAAAATTCACAAATGAGAAGTCAAATCAAAACATCCTATCAGCAGTGCAGAGATACAATATTCAACACCCAGTAGTGAATGACTGTGATAGCTCCATGTGGGATGCACTTGGCATTCGCTGTTGGCCTACCTTACTTGTACTAGGTTAGTTTTTTAATATCATTTTTAATTCTTATTCATTTACCTTGTTATTAAGAAAGTTCAATACAAAAATGTGACCACTTCTAATATGATACAAGTTGAAAGCAAAAACTAACTCTTATTATATAATCAAATAATATCAATACACAATAATTTCCATATTCAAAATCATGTACAGGATGATATACTTGTAAGTCCGTTACATAAAATGTCTGATGAGTAAATTAAAATTATAATATTTTTTATTCACAGGCCTAGGCAACATTCCACTTTTTGTTTTGACTGGTGAAGGACACAGAAATGAACTAGTTTGGTATGTGAGCAATGCAATAAAGTACTTTAACTCCAAATTATCCAATTCTTCTCTGCCAGTAGATCCTTCAAAATATTTAAAACCAACGGAGAATGATGTATTAAGGTTCCCTGGTAAGGTATGATATTCTTATACATTTTCTATTTTTACAACATTGTTTAAATGCAGAAACATTATTATAGTTATTTTCTTCATTCCTATTTTCCACTGGTCATCAATAAGAGTATAGTGCTATTGAAGTTTTCTATGGATATTCAGTTTGTTCAGCATATTCTAAAAAACTTGACTTTTACTCATATATTGTACACTGCACATTTTGAGCCTCTTCTTGTAATTGAGGTGGTTTGGATATACTTATTGCAATGAGGTAGTGGCTAACTCAATAGTTGTACATTTTAATGTCGCCCTAAGGCCTCCAGAATGGTCTTATGTCTGATATATATATATAGTAACACCAGGGCAGATGAGGCTTAACGTGACCTTTTAAAGCATGGAAATGTTTCAGAGATTTAACGATTAGCACTCACTCATCTCACACCCGAAAGGCGCCTGCAGTTGTTTGACTTGGTTGATCATCTCAGACCGAACTGTAACAAGAGTATTGTATATTTCTTACCACCAGCTCGCTCTAAATCCGTTCTACCGAGGGCGATCTGAAGAACCTTATCTTGGTATAGCAGACACAGGTCATCACAGGATACTGCTCACTGATTGCTCCGGTGTCATTCTTCGTATTATCGGAGGCCCTGAACCTGGCTTTAAAGATGGGAGTAAGTGAACTGATGTTTCTATTCAAATTTATTCAACTAAAGTACTGTATACCTGCAGGTTCTATATTCAGGGACTAGACAGAAATACCAATTACCCCATTATAATTATTCTTGTCACATTTTTCTGGTAGATCTATATTATCAAAACACTTGCTACTTTATGCTTAATAGAGTGCACACTATGCAATACGTAACTTTAGCTATGTCTTGTTAATACTAAATACTTCATTATTATGGTGATAATTTCTATACTAATATTATAGAGAAAGAATTTTTGTGTACACGGAGGGTAATGTTCGAAACCACGGCATCTATTTTAAAAATTGTTTTACCTTGTGCATTATTACAAACGGGAATAGGTTCCGTATTATGTATGTAAGCCATCACACATATCGAGTATTTCACCCTAACGGAGTTAGAACATAAGTTGTAATTCAAGTAGACTGGAATGTACTCTACCAAATAACATATCCGCAACTCTCGTCACACTTGAAATACAAAAAAACAATATCTATTTAAGATTCTCAATTAGAAGTGTATAAAGGATTCAAAATCTGTGTAATATTCAGTACATAAAATCTTGTTAACTAGCTATCCAATATATCGTCAGTACACTTATTATCATTTATGACTTCGCAGAGCTCAGCGAGGCGCAGTTCAACTCGCCTCAGGGGCTGTGCTGGCTGTCGGGCGCTGTGCTGGCCGTGTGCGACACCAACAACCACGCAGTGCGCGCCGTACACCTGGACGACGGCACTGTGGAGGTGCTCGCAGGGACCGGAGAACAGTCGGAGTTCGGAGACCTGGGTAATCAACCTATCTAACCCCGTACCTTTTAAAATCATCATTGGTGACCCAACAAACAATGAAAACATTACGATCCAGGTGGCAAATGCCTCGGCTTGCAACCTCTGTCCTCGCCGTGGGACATCGTGCTGTACACGACGCCCGACATGGACATGTCGGTGCGGTCACCCCTCCCGCAGCCCACGCCGCCGCCGCCGCCCCCCGGACACGCAGACAAAGATAAGGAAGATAAGAAGAAAGACGATGACAGTAAAGGTAATCTAAGTCATAAAACAGATTCAGACAATCATTAATAACACTGGTGTTACGGAAGTCTATGGACCGTGGTGATTATTCACCATCACGTTAACCGTCGTTCGCTGGTTGGTATGATTAAAGTATCTAACAACACAAAAGTTCTACAACTGCTTAATTTGATAATATAATCTAGCTACAGATTCAAAATTTTATTTTATACTTACGTAAAATGAATTAACATTTTGTTACGTTTCAGAGGAGAAAGATAAGAAGGACGAGAAACGCCGAGTGCTCCTAATAGCCTGCGCTGGGTCGCATCAGATTTGGGCGATCTTCCTCGACACAACGATATGGTGGAAATATAAAACATACACCGAAGGTAGGGCTCATCTGGTGCTCGTTCAGGAATGCAACAGATGTGCTTGGCTTAAGATATATTATAATTGCACACCGTTCAAGACATCATGATAAAAAATCACATTACGGGAATGATAACTATACAAATATTTAGAAAATGTTTTACGTTAACATGTATACAATCCTACTACATAAAGTTAAAAGTGTAAAAGATTGTATGTGTGGATGTTTGTTACTCAACTACGCAAAAGTGGTTGAACGGACTCGGTACATAGAGTTTATTACTTAGAAATGAACATAGGATACCTTTTATCTCTGCAAAACGTTGTCAAAAAATATAGTCTACAGGACATATCTATTTGACATTTCTATAGATGTGTATAGCTTTTGTTCAAGAAGCATTGTTCCTAATTTTGTAGTATATAACATAATTATTTATAAATCCACTAGATGGCGCTGTATTGGCGATTGTATTGTTTTGAAAATGCAGTTATAGTAGGTTATACATCCAGTACCTACTATAATATCAGATGAGACTTATATTTTTTGTTAATCACTCATGTTTCATTTCTCTCTGGACCCAATTCTAAAGCCAACTAGGACGAGGTCGCGGGTAGAACCTGTTTTTATATTTTATCGTGTATTCAATTTTATTATTATTTCTAGACTAAATCAAAATAAATAAGTCGACTTAATTTTGTCAGTAGCGTTTGCCATGAGAACCTATAA
The DNA here is from genome assembly GCA_018251895.1 of Agathymus mariae mariae. Lineage (NCBI taxonomy): Eukaryota > Metazoa > Arthropoda > Insecta > Lepidoptera > Hesperiidae > Agathymus > Agathymus mariae. The sequence continues at coordinate 4,821 of DWPT01005077.1, read as the reverse complement.
TGAAGGCAGTACAAGAAAGGCTATACCTTACAATAATTCAATTTTATATTATAAAAAATTGTAAATCTTGTTATTTAAGGAAACAAAATACATAAAATTGTCTAATGTGTTTTTTTATACATTTTTAGAGTTGGTCAATTTTTCTAGTTGTCAAATATTAGAATCGATGTGAATGTACAATAGGCTTAACAAGGTGACAATGAACACAATTGAATCGCCTTTAACATTGGTTGCAGGTACGGTGGTGTGCATTGCGGGCTCGGGGGCGGAGTCGGCGCGTAACAGTGCCTATCCCAACACCGCGTCGTTTGCACAACCGTCGGGGCTCGCCCTGCGTACTGGTGAGACATATTGTTTATTAAATTTTTAATGTATTTAAAATTTGATTTTACCCAATGAAGCATTACAAAAACTGAACTTAATGCTAGATGCGTACTCTGCCAGCTGACCTTTAAGAGTAAAAAAACATCGAAGGTGGTATAGAAACGGGTATAAAATTATAGTAAAAAAATGTGATGTATGTATAAAATTTTGTCACAATTTGTACAGCAGAGAGAGAATTTACAGTTCACTAGTGGAATGAACGTTTTTATTTTAGTTTTTAATTTTGAAAAAGATTCGATATTAGAAATAAAATTACGTCATTTTGGCTGCGTTCAGATATATGTTGATCACACGACACAAAATGATAATAACAAATTACATTATAATCCTGCGAGTACCCATGGTTTCTCTGACATGACTTTATACATTTTAATTGTAACGAGTACTCACAATTTGTGTACCATATACCTTTGTATCGAGTATTTCGATCAAATTACATGGAATTCAGGAGATTGCGTTTGAGATAAATATGTTATGAAGATAAATATGATATAAGATTATAACGCTATTATTCGGTATGTAGTGTTATAATAAGCTGCATTGTTCGTTGTTTTAGGATCATCGTCTGAGGTGTTCATAGCTGACTCGGAGAGTTCTTCAATACGGCGAATGACGCTGACCACGGGGCAAGTTTATTCGCTATGCGGAGGTGATCGAAATCCTGTGGTTCGTTTGTTATTTTTCACAATTACGGTGTGTCTGAACGGTGTAGTTGTTCAGTAAAGTTGTCGACTTGATGGTAGATGGTCACTCACGGACCATGGACCGTCATGGACGCGTTAGCGGTCATGAAAATATATTATTGTAATCACCAATAGATAATATTTAATTTTAACTTCTAATATTCTTTCTTTTAATTTTAATACTACAACATATTCATTTGTTTTGTTGAGAATATACCAGCGTGCTAGTCGGTTTAATCGTGTATACAGTATATGCCGTTCTCATATAATCAATAAGTAATGTTCGTTCATTGAGAAAAATAAATATATATGCGAAGCTTATGTCTATGAGTGTGTGTGACTATTAAAACAGTGGCAACATCGTCACGTATATGTTTATTATTGTTGTTGACTTTATTTTTAATATTGAAAATAATTTCAGGACCTCTTCGCCTACGGAGACGTAGACGATATAGGCCATAACGCGAAACTACAACATCCTCTCGGAGTGGCGTTTTGTGAAAGCAACAAAACTGTGTACGTCGCAGACACTTACAACCACAAGATAAAGAAAGTGGACATCGCACAGCAGAAGGTTACGACGTTAAGTTCAATAGTGCTGGAGTCCACCGAACAACCCAAGTTCAACGAACCCTCCGGCTTGTCGGTCAGCGCCGACGGAAAGTACCTCTACGTAGCCGACACTAACAACCATTGCATAAAACTTATAAATTTAGCCAAGAACGTGTGCCAAGATTTCAGAGTGCGTCTACCGGATCCGAAGTTTTCTGAACCGGAGAACCTGATACTCTACAAGAACGACCTGTTTGTGAATAGAAAATGTGGCAACCTCATCATTTACTTCAACGTGAGCTTGGACGCCGACACGCGAAACGTCAAGTTCACGCCCGGGGCGCCGCAAAATTGGTACTTGTGTGTGCGCGATGAGACTAACAAGGACGTCACGATGGACGACTTCGAGTTCTTAAGTTGCACGCACAAGGGTACCAAGCTACCCGGCCGCGTGGAAATGAAACTCAAGCAACGCACAGAAAAAACTCACTATCGCTTGTACTTGAGCTTCCAAACGGCACTATGCGACGCATCGGTGTGCTTCTCTCACGCGTTCACTGTCCGGTCCACGATATTAGTGCGCGACTCGGTGAAAATGGTCGAATCGTACAAGATCACTTGTAAAGTGAATCCGGTGAATAGAACCGAACATAAGGACTAAGCTCAGTCTAAACGCTGCCAAAGAACATTGCTCGTACTGAATGCACGAAGCGAGTAGATAACTTAATAAAATGTTACCTTAGATAACAATCTGTGAGGAAAAGTACATGTTTTATATGTGAGTTATAGTAGTTATAGTTATATGTTTATTGGTGTTCCCGGCTTCTTACGATGTGGGAGTCTTCGAGAGGAGAGTGAATAGGATTTTAAAAGTTAGTGCGTTCAACAAGTAATGTTCTTCATCACCACATTCCATCAGGTGGGATTGTTGTCAAGCATGAACTTATTTTATGTAAAAAAAAAAAACCACTTTGCAAATGTGTTTATATTCTAATTGTTAAACATTCAGAATGTCCGTGTACGCCGCCTCGGTTCGCGACCACCATTTAGAAATAAAATAGCAGAATTGCAGCTTCAAGTACGTAGCTACAGACTTGTTATTAACTTTTATGTCAATGCTTGACTACACTCCTACCTATTTGTGAGTGGCCTTTGTGCTGAGTACGACGATGAAACTTTGATGTAGACTGCCTGTGTCCGCCGCTCTCGCGGTAGCAACGTTTTAACACGTAACAACGTTCAAATTGCTACGATTAATGAAAATCTTTCGCTCTTCGTTTTTGAATGACAAAAACGCATTAAAGATGGAAACCCATTTCTGCAACACTTCCTCGCCTCTTGGGATCGGAATTTAAAACTAACATGACGAAAAACAACCTATTTATTACCATGGGCTTTTAATTTCTAATTGTTTATTATATGGGGGGCTTTTGGAATATAATTTTATAATAAGGCCAATGAAGCGCATACAGCCTCGATCGCTTGCCTCCATCATAATTGATCGATCGAGACAAGCAATTGTAGGTGCGAACGATAGTTGAATAGGTAACCACCAGTGCAGAATTTCTTAAGCGCTTTCGTGTACCGAAAGGTACGCAATGCCGGCGGTTCCGGTAGACATCGTGAGATAGCACTCGTTGAGTTGTGGAGGACATTGGATGGTACGAGAAACCAGTTAACCTTCCACCATTACCTGGAGCACTGAGCATACAACAGAGCTGGTTGGTTCATCGTATTCAAAGAGGGACAGTGTCTAGCAGTGGGCCGCTATGATATGATGCCAAGACTATTTGATGTCACAACCTACAATGGTAAAGTATTATATTTATTGCTAAATGTATATGTAACTCTTTGATAATGTAATATGACAAAATAGGATAAGTTATTGGATATTTAAAAGTGTATTGAAATGGTTTTTTAGATAAACTTATAATAAATAAAATATTTTGATATTGATGTGATGTCTTTCATCGTCATTAATTTGTTATAAATAATAGTAAACGACAGCAAATTTGTTAAAGCAATCAATCCTTAGCCATTAACTATTTGAGACTAGTCTGTAATAAGGGTAAATAGTTCTTTTTAATTAGTGATTAACATACATTTCAATTGCAACGCCACTCGGGCTTTTTGTGCTTTTACCTATTTTTCGACGAGATCGGTTCGAAATATGGGTAAGAAACAATAATCGTGAGTACCTGTTACAATTAAAATGTATATTATCTGTGGTGATACAAGTTTCAAGTCATATGAATGACCTATGCCTTATTTCTACGGTACGTCTGAACTTAAAATTAATATAAATATAATATAAAATAAACTATAAAACTTCAACGTAAAATCTGTAATGACTGGCATAAAGTTTAAAAAAACATTAGCCAAAACAAAATAATAAAAAAAGAGGCAAATTTAATGTCGTGCGTAGAATCGTGTCACGTTGAATCCGGTTTCATCTCACGATTTCCGCTAGATGTCTTAGTACACTAGGAACTAGGAAATCGTAATGGCACAAAGCAAACAACGGCCATCTATCTCGCTGACTATAAACTTTAACACGCGTTAAGATAATCGAGTTGCATTAATGTTAATGTAGGTAATTTTGAGAACATGTTGAATCGTTAATTACATTAAAAATATGTAAAACAATTTAAAATCCATATTAGTTCCAATGTTACACATTCCGATTTTTGGTGTTGGTCGGTTGGTTGGTTTGAGCCAATCTCTCCAGCTCATAGTGCACCTTGCTGAACGAGGCTATAGCGAAGGGTCCTGCCCGTTAGAGGTTAGCTCGATACCAATTAGCTACTGTTCTAGAATCAACCGTAAAATATATTACGGGTTTTTTTATGTTAATAGTCGACAAATGAGCAGACGAGCCATCTGACGGTAAGTGGTCACCGTCGCCCACATACATCGGCAGGAGCAAAGGTTTCACTAATGGTCTGTTGGCCAGAAAATAGGAAGAAAGTAAGAAAAAAAGTACTGACCCTCAAGCCAAACTACGCTTATAATGTGCAAGAGCCAGCAACGAGTGGGTCCTCCGCTTCCATCTTGGCAGGTAACTCGTCCGTGATACCTTAGGTATTATGGACATTCAAAGGCGGCGGCGACAACTTACCGTCCGATGGCCTCTCGACTCGTTTGTCAGCAATTTGTGCCGTATTGGGGCGGCCTAGAATACTCCCCCCCATCCCATGCTGGC
>DWPT01005076.1:0-12565 GCA_018251895.1 Agathymus mariae mariae | reverse complement strand
AAAAGGCTTAAACTGAATAAATAATTGCCGTCTATGTCTACACAATGTATGTATGCGGAGGGTAATCAGCGGAACCACTGCACCTATATTTTATCAAGTGTAAGGTAAAATATTCTGGATGGAAAAAAGGCTTACCTTCAATTACCTTAATTTTTCTACCGTGTAAAGTCAGGGTTGGTCACTCGTATTTATATACATAGCATTATCAAAACATAAAAATCTCCCTACTGGGCCAAGGTGATGATGAGTGTCCGCCTCGATAACCCAGTGTCAATTTGTAGATTTCATACCTAGAATATTACGGAGAACTGTCAGATATATAAATTAACCACAATATTTCACTTTACCGAAGGAATTGATATTCTTTATTATGACGCACTTGGCTTAAAAAAATATTGATTCATGCAGGATTCGAACTATGGGGTCTGCCGGGAGACCGATGTTCAAGGCATTCTTGAAATTGCAAAACAGGCCATTTATTTATTATAAATATATGCTCATACTAAGGATAAACAGTATCTCTACTAACCGGCGTTCGTGAAAGGGTACAAACAATCTGATTAAATTCACCGTTTTTAAGAATATATTATTAAAAAAGTATTACAATAATTTAGTCTTACAACCAATAACAACATTTGTTATTTTTATTGTTTATATAAATAATCAATAAAATAAATACTATGTTACAAATTGATATAATTTTTATTCACGATAACATAATTGTTGTAGTAACGTTGATTGCTTCGAGGTGGTTTAAATGTATCACTTGTTTATTGTTAAACATATTCATAAGTTTGCAACCGTTAATCATTTCGCGATATATGAATATACATGAATTTCAATGAATGTGCTCAATTTGATTGAATTGTGCACTTTCAGCACAGCGCTACGATGTAGCGGTTACTTCTACGCAACTTTCTTTGCCTACGGCGGACAATGAGTTGCGTCGAGGTACACTACGACCTTCTTCAACAGTCCTATCATTGTGTGTCAAACTAGTTCCATATTGCCAGAGTATAAATAGAACTCAATATTTTTTATGTACTTAGTGACATTATTTGAACGTATCGTTTGTACTAAGAATAAACAGAGAATTCTTGTTTTTATACGCTGATTGAACAGGCAAGTTTGATAAATATATGGTTACTTATAACCTTATTATTACTAGCAAACTACCCTCGCTTTACTTCGAAAAAACTACGCCTCGTGCTTAGAAATAGTACCTACATTATTTTACATTAACTCAAAACTTTTTTATTTATGGATGGATTGAAATGAAACAAACTGTAAATATTAAGTGACGCGTACTGCAATACATTAGTGAAAACCGTAACAAAATCGAATTAGTCGTTTCTGAGATTAGCTAGAATAAACGCACAGACACACAGACAAACGTTACTGCGTTAATAAAGGCCCCTAATAGTAGTTTTTCTCATATATCTTTAATGCACAGAAAGCGATCAGTTTGAATTTTATTATATGTATAGATTATATCGATTTATTCCTTGAGCAATATGACTTTGATAATTAAATTCTTGCAAGTAAACCAACGTAAAAGGCGTGCGGTGAACTTCAAAGAATTTTTATTCCTTTTTCAATTTCGGCTGTACAATACAGTCCATTCGTCTTCTATACCGTGTATATGTGTATGAATGAGAATAAACAGGAGGGTGTCGACGTGTGCGTGCCTGCAGAGCCGAGCGAGCTTGAGCTTCATCGCGTGCGGAGCTCATGCAAAAATGTGCATTTATACACAAAAACCACCGACAACGACCTACCACCCCTCTCCATTCAGCCACAAAATATAACATACACGGGACCGATTCCTTTGTTGAACGGCTCCCGTTACACTGGCCGAACAGCTACAGTAGTTACAGATAACGCGGTGGTATGCGGGCCCCTCCTGACAACATGTATCATGTATCCAGTTTAAAATTCGAACAAATGGCTATTCAATTGTTTTTTTTAAAAAGGTACTTAAGTGCTGATAATTTACAAAAATGAATGTGATAAATTCTATTCAGAGCACAAATATATATTTTTAAGTAGTTTTTAACTGTAGAATATACGTAGTATTTTTTTGGGTTTTATTGTCATTCTGTTACCACATGTGGTTAAAGGCTATTTCCGGAAAGTATTTTAGGTTTGATTTGAACCTAATTAAGGAGCTGTGTTATGTATTAATTCAAAATGTTCATTCAAGGTTTTATTGCGCTGAAAGTCAATTAGAAAACGTATTTTAAGCTCCGTTTTCAATTTTAAAAACCGTCCTTTCAAAGAGCCTTTTACTTTACTCAGCAAAGTATAGAGTTTAACGAAGCCGTAATTATAATGCTAAAAAGAATTTCTTTTTTTTTTACAGACATTTAATGAAATGCCGGTTTTTCTTAAGTTTCAATGAATGAAAATGTAGACATTTTAAAAAAATCAGCCCGGTAATTAACAGACAAGTATGCACCATATTTAATAATTTAAAACTGAAGGCTGGCGATGCGGTTGCGAGTGCTATTTGGCGGGAAGTCGAAGAAGTTTCTTTTATATTTATTTTAAGTTAGTTTGTCGTAAGTACGACAATTCATAATTCCCAAAACTGTATTGTTGAGGTTGAATTTTAATTGCTACGATTTATAAACAATGGCAGAGATTAAGAATGCCGGTACTGATGGAATAATGACATTCCTTGAATGTATAGAATACTCGTCTATACTCTGCGTAATTATGTTATTATTTTTTAATATGATCGCGACCGAAGATTCCACCGGCGACATATTTTTAAAAGCGTGCGAAGTTTTCGCGCACCTACCGAAAAGTAAAATAAAAAAAGGTTTGAAAATGGAAACACGAACAAAAAAGAAGCAAGAGAAACTGTGTTATGAGGTAAGAAAGAGCGAGGCCAGGGGCACGATCGCAATAAAACGATACTGCGTAAGGTCGGAGACCGGAAGTTGCTAACTTTTTCTATACACTGAGCGGGAAGGGAAGAAAATCTTCTCTGCGCAAGTAACAGTTAGCCGCGTCGATATGAATGGCTCGCTTCGTTTAACAAACAGAATATAAAGGATAGTTTTAACACTTGCTTTGTAATAGGCTCGCTGAGACAACAAAGATTTTGTATTTCTAAATATAACACTGTTTGAATAGTTACTAATGTCATTTATTGGTTTGCATCGTAAACTTATATTGCTCATACATATATTATAATAACAAATTCTTGTTAAAGATGGTTATAAAATAAAATATTGTTCGAAGTTTATTTTTATAAACAGTTCGAAGACAAAGCTACATTTTCAGCAAATCCTTACACTATCCTAGAATAAAAAGTGGTAAGAACTTCCAAGGAAAATATTTTTCTACTCATAGATAGTTACATTCATATTTTGTTGTATAAAAATGCTTTTGACTATTTATATTTTTTTAAATGACAGTTCTGTCAACTATGACGCAATTTTATATTTTTGTGGGACTGAGTATTAAAGGTTGATATTTGTACTAACGAGTGCTGGAGTGTTCTCAGTAGCCTTTTAACAAATGGTAGTAATTTACTTGGCAATCTCAGTTCGTAGCTAGCATAGAACATTAATTTTAACGTCGAACACGTTTGAGAGAAGGATTAATTGATCAATTCTAACGGCAAACATTAAATAATCATTTGTGCCAACAGAAAGTGTGTAATATTCGTTCGTATATACGTTATGATAAAAAAAAAACAGACATTAAACTTGGAGGGGTTCTTCGCTTCCGTTGGAGATTACTTAGATTAGTTTAGGCACTGATAATAATTACCATGGAACTTCACAATCGTTTATTGATAATGTACAAACTAATATATATTCAAAAACTAATCAAATGTATAGATAATGTTGCACAGATATCTACAAGCACATTGTACTAGTGAACTATGTCATGAAATGCACTGCCATTTCCAAGGTCCCCCCAAACACCGACCAGCTTACAGGGCTAGTTGTCTTACCACGTTTTATGTTTCAAATCAGGAGACTTATAAATAAAATGCCACTTGCAATTAACGGGTAAAGTTATCCAAGATATAATTTAATTGTAAGTAAAAACTTATCTGTAACAACTTATCTATAAAATTATGTTAATTTAATATTTCCGCTCAGGCATAATCTTGAAACTTTTCTACTTTCATATGCATTCAAATCGTGTTTTTGTAGCAGTTTAAGCATTAATAATTTTTATTAGCAAATCCTAGTTATATATTTATATATACCTAGTCAAGATAACGAGCAGGCGGGCCACTTGATGGTAAGTGGTCACCGTCACCCACTGGCTTTAGTAACACCAAAGCCATCACCGTAGTGTCGCCGACCGAAAAGGAACCAGGAACCCGCATTATAATTGGCCTTGGTTTTAATACTAGCTCCGGTTTCAATTCAGATATTAACATCGACATATGTGGGTTAAGTTTTAGACTCACTGTAATTAACATGAACACAAATGATGTTCCTCGTTTTAATTTCTATGTAAATTTTCCTAATGTTAGTCAAATGATAAATCGTCTAACAAGACGTTAATGTTTGGGTGCTACCCACTCTTAGTATTTCACGCGTAGCGGCTAAATTGATAATTGTATAAGATAATTTGTTGTTTGAACTTCTCTGTATGTTGTAAAGAAATACGCAAGTGTTTAAGTTAAAAACTTGTTGAAGCATATATTAAATTAATCGTTCATATAGTTTTTTAGGTATATTCAAATGTATATTTTCAGATACGCATTATTGATTTTGTTCTTCCGGACAGGTTAAAACATATTTTATAACTGTCATATATTATGTTGATTGAACTGATTGCTGAGGAGCTTCTGTCTTCGTTGCTTCTCGTCGATGTTAAAGCACCTTTTTGAAACTGTAGTAAAAGGGAAATAGACATATGAAATTAAAATAAATAATTTAATTTTAATTTTCCGAAAGGTGAGAGACGAAGTAAGTCCAGCAGTGAGACACATATAAGTTGTGACGATGATAATATATATATATATATACGTGTTTATGTGTACTTTTATTTTTAAACATTTTGAGAAATATTTATAATTTTATCTTTATAAAGGAGAATCAATAGTTTTCGCAGAAATATTTAAGCAAATTTCTTTACACCTTGGTTCACGTTACTGAAGTTTTAGCTAGGATTCCTTATTCTTTCTAGTAATAAATTTAGCCTATGTTACTCAAGGATACTTAAGCATTCTAATGATGAAATAATCTTTCAAATCGGTCCAGTACTTTTTGAGTTTATTCGTTACAAACATACAAATATACAAAGCTTTTCTCTTTATAATATTGGTACAGATATATACACACACTAATATACTAATGTTTTCAATGTCAAAATCATTGATCTTAAAGGTTCGTGTAACGATTGCATTAATAGGCAGGTGACATTCAAAAAGTCGTACTGCCGTCGTAGTGTCGTAGACAACAATACGAGCCTTATGCAGAGCGACCAATGAACGCAGAAAGTTATCTTACGACAGTGTATCACTGACCTATCTCAAGAACGCGTCGAGCTAGTTTTTACCCCGCGAACGAAAACTGGTCTCGGAGGACTCCTTGCGCCTGTACCGTTTGTTTAATTATTTTATTTTTATTTGCAAAAGGACTAGGGATTCATATAAAGAATGTTGTAGAGTTACGTTTGAATTACGACTGACTCTATACTGCAAAATATTTACAAGCAATAAAACTAATACTCTATCGAAATGGTTCTTGGCTACTGGCAAAAAAACCGTGTGCTGTCATTCATTTCGTTATAATTTATTAACATGTTACATGTTATTTATTTATTTATTCATTCATTCATTGTTAACAAAAAATGCCAATTTGCTTGCTATTGGTTTTCGAATACAATTTAAGTCATTCAAAAGTCGTTTGAATAGGTTTTAAATATCGTATTTAGACCGACATCAAAGGTAACCGACAATTAGTGTTTGTGTAATACATTAAGTGGTGCTAATCTACGACAGTACCGTCAAATTTAAACGTGGAAGCGAAATTTGAAAAAGGAAATTATGTTTGAACAGCCTTCAGACTCGGATGAGGTCAATTGAGCATCCTTGTGGGTTTTTTTTATGTTAATAGCTGACAAACGAGCAGACGAGCCACCTGACGGTAAGTGGTCACCGTCGCCCGTGGACATGAGCAAGACAAAAGTTATCACTGATGCGTTGTCGGCTAGGAGATGAGAAGAAGTTTAGAAAGAAAGTACTGGCTCTCAAGCCCAGAGCTGGATTACGACGAGTCGTTTGGCGGCTGATTCAAACATGAGTCTTTTTAATGAAAATATAATAATACCGATAATAATATCAATGACTTAATAATAATACTGATAATATAATCCTTACGCGAAGTCCTACTACCAAGCAGGCTGGCTTGTGCTGCCTCTGACGACACCCTGTTCTGCCAGCATGGGATTGCGGGGAGTATTCTAGGTAGTCCCAATACGACTCTAATAATGTAATAGGTTTCATAGTGTTGGGACTAACGATATTTAAAAATGAGGTGTTTGATCTCACGTAGATCTCTTGATCTGAGAAAATCGTAGCGCAGCATCTTGTTTAATAATAACACGAAACAAAGTGGTGGTATTACGATAATGACTTGATAGTCGTTCGATTTGTCATATCGAGGAGAAAACAAAACGCAAATAGTTGGCGGCGCGCGTCACGTCGTTCAGTGTCGCTTCGTTCTTATAATTGTATTAGCAATATGCGCAGCAACCAGACCGCCATGATTGATCGAGTTATGTACAAATTGAGTGCTCGCAAAAACTGGAACCGCTGCTTACCTCATGATGTCATGATTAACAGAGCGCTAATTGTAGACGGGTGAAAGGAGAGAAAGGTGCCCATTTTTCGTCTAACCGCCTAAACAAATTGTGTTTATTTTCGTAAGTGTCATTCTACTGGTGCACTTTCTTTTAGATGTGATGTACATTCGATATCATTGAAGGTGCATTAAGCGTGGGAGGTGGACCGACCGACGGCAATATTTCTATATACAGACGTGGTTAGATACAATTTTGAAAGCGCGCGAACACTCATTGATCATCGATACAGATTCGTAAGATGCAAACTGCTAGACTGCCGGCGTATTTCCTGACATATGACATTTTCGCGATGCCGGTGCTGTACTAAAATACCTATACCGTATTGACTTATGATCGGGGCAAAGCCCTAAAACAACCATTATCGCGACGCACACAAGTGCAGCGCTCGGGGCCGACCCCCGCCCGATTTGGCGTTTTTATATTTTTGCACATTCAAAAAAAGTGTGCGGCAGACAAAGATGGAACGATGACGAGATCGGCGGCGAACAATGCGGCGCGAGCGGGACGGAACCACTTCAGTCACGGCCGATGCAAAATAAAAATGTGCAAAGCATTCTTTTTTAGATGTGATGCTTTTTTACGTTAGTCTGCGTTCGCAATTAGTGATGTGCGGTTGTCGCATCGAGCATTAGGAATCTATGCAAATGGGTGCGAAGGGTACTCTCCGCTGGGATTTGTAAAAGCTTTTGTTGCTCGGCTGTTCGTTGAGACGCGAGCCCTCAAAGACTGCGGAAGCGGCCGTTCCAATCCACCCAAGGTCGCCGCATTATTCTCACTCACGAAACTTGCTGTCGGTACCTATTTCGTACATAAACATGTTCGAGATTAATTTCTTAAGCATCTATTCGTCTCGCAATTCTTTAAGTGCTCGAATTATGACGATCTCAGAGAGAATTCGAACAAAAGCTTTGTGATAGAATGTTTTCAAATCGTTTCTCTTTAGTATTTTCAATGAAATACACCTACATTTTGCTACAAGCATAATAGCTGCATTGTTTAATATTCTCATTTGTAAGTTACTCAGTGAAAAATTTACTATTGAGCTTGAATCTTAACAACAATTTACTCATTTAACGCTATCACGCACTTTGATTTACAATGTTATCATTTATCGATGTCGATATATTTACGAATGACAACAAAGTACCTACCACTTTGTTTTGTTTCAAACTGTCTGTACATTTAATTTTATACTTTGTATTCTAAATTACGAGACGTAGAGTGAGTACTTATATATTATAATTAAGTGAGGGATATCGACTTTGACCGGTTCAATTTCTAAGCTGTCGCCTTTACGCTTCGGCTCATCTCATATAAATTTGCATAAGAATATCTCCGCTCGTATTGCGTGAGCCTTTCAGGTGCATCCGACTAATCAAAGGCACGTAACGGGAACGGAACGACGGCGTCGTGTGCAAATTTTAATGCCGAAGGAAAAAACAGTGGCAACTCACCGCGGCTGTGTGCGTGGCACACACGCGCGCGCGTCCGTGTCGGTGCATGCTTTACGTGCGGAAAAAAGTGCTGCGTTATTGATTTTTCTGTACAGCGATGGGGGTTGGGGGGGGAGGACGCCCGCGGCCTGAAAAAGCGTCTGCTGAAAAAACCGAGACGAAAAAGCACCCCTCCCTTTTTAATTGGTAACGTAGTGTCAATAGGGCTAATCCCGAGCCCCGTAATAGCATGCTTTTGTCTCCCGAATGCATTTTTCAGTGTTGCCAGCCGACGGGGTTTGAATACGCGGGTATTCTTTTGGTGGGTTGTTGAAATAACTGTGGCCGCTGAGTGGTATTGTTGCGGGCTCCAGCCTCTCGCCACTTTGCACCGCCAATTATCATAATTAACATCTTGATTATCATATCACAAGTGCACTAAAATTATGACCGTCAAAGTTTTTGTGGCCAATTCAACGGTACGTAGGGAACGAATATACCAGTTTATGTTCTAAATTGGCACGTACTTGCAATTCGTGTGGAGTAGGAATGTGTTTTGCAGATCTTTTTAAAACTTATTGTGTCAGAGTCTAACCAGAATTTTGAACAATTTGCCGCGAATTATATCTGTATGTCATGCTTGTATCAAGATTTAATATCCTGTCTTAAACTTGTTTCAAAGACTTAAGTCTGCCAATAGCAATTTGGTGAAACCTAGTGTGATTAGTAGATAGGGTTGTTATCAAGTCATGAAATTAATCATAATCAAAGTAAATCTGATAGTGAAATTGCGTCATTAAGTCAATCGATATCTTCTAGCAAGCTTTTAATAATGGCGAATTTTAATGTTTTAATTTAATTTTAATGGATATTTTAATACATTCTGATTGTTTAGCTGAATGTAACTTTGTCCTGTTGAAAACAAAATTCCTTTTTTTTATTCTTAATTTTGAATTAACTGCGATCTCCCTTTAATCTGTCAATATTACGAACGGTTTTAAAATACGACTTTAAAAACCTCCATCTCAATAGGGAACTACTCGATTTAATTTTCTCTTTTATATCAATGTTAAGAACTAATTAAATCTAATTAGTATTCAAGAAATTACCAATCGCAGTAGATTGGCGACTTTGTAATAAAATTATAACTCGCTATCAGGAAAAAACGCAATTGGAAGTTATTTTTAGGTATTTCGGTTACAGTATCGAAAACATTTAAATATCTGAATCTGAATCGGCAAGCGGCAAGAAACTCCCGAGGAGTTTTTTTTCTACTTACAGTTACAGAACGCACTTATGTCTACATATTAAACTCATATCCAAACCGTCTTATCCTTAAAGTAATCATCAATCTTTCCGTATAAGAATGCTTTTGACGTGAGTTTTTAATTTACAATATGGCATTTCTGTCAATTGTAATGGATTTTTATTATTTTACACATGTACCCATTAAAAAGCCACCAGTTTTGCTTAGTCTGAAATTTCATACAATCATTTTAGCGACATTCCTAGTATTAATATTGTGAACATTACTCTCGTTAAGAAAACCATTAGAGTATTTTCACCGTACGTAATATTATCTAAAATGTATTGATACCACAATTATTATATCAAATTCTTAAAAAATAATTTCTCAAATTTTCTGTAATATAAAAATCTACTTAATATCAGCAGCTGAGCCCCACAACAACAGACCGTAAGGAATCACACTGTGAAAGTAGCTAAAATAAACTAATCTCGCTGTTTCTACCTCACTTTCTTAACAGCGTAGGCAGTAGAGCTAAGTTTTACATATATACACACAACATATGGTACGGTCCGCACACAAATCTGCAGTGCAGGGTATTTGAAAACCGAAAAGAAAATAATCGATGGAAGTGCAAACTGAATATAAGTTGTAGGTCAGTAATAAAAAAAAATTGTAGCAACACTAGCGACACTTCATTGTCACAAGAGTCATGCAGACACAGGACGCATTGAAGTGGAGATGCCCTGAAGTGTGGAACGCGGGGAGTGCAGTACGCAAGAAAAAATCTGAAGCGCCAAAGTAAAATTATGCATGCAGACACGTGACATGGAATGTTAAAATGATGTTATAAAGAGGGGAGTTCACAATTATGAAATATTCGTAAAAAAACTTTTTGCCCGTTTTAACATCATGAAATTTTCTATATGTTATTGTTTTCTTGTTTCTAGTTACGTGATTCAATAATTTTAAAAAGTTATTCTTTCAGTTCCACTTTCTAAATTCAGATTTTCGTCGGAGAAGATCTAACTTTGACAATTGAGAATGCTCAACTTAGATTTCATGAAGATCTTACCGGCGCAGTTGATTTTGAAAATTGTCACAATTTTCTTTTAGAAGCATATTCCCGGCCATGAAAATCGGAGCACCTTGAATTTTTAGTTATCATATTAATTTGAGTATTCATGTGAAAAAATAAATAAATAAACCGGCAATGAAACTTCATACAAATGTGTTTTTGTTTGATGATTTTAAAACAAAAAAAAAACAAAAATACTATCGTATTACATTGAATGGAAGATTGAAAGGTTTGCTCTTAGGACATTTAAGGCTATGCCTAGCAGTAGGACATAAAAAGGGCTACGGACAATTCGTACTCCTATAAGAAGTGCATTATCATATTAGCGACCCCCAATGGCAGAGGAAGTCGCCGGCGCGGGCGCATGTAATTATGAACGGAAGTTTGACGTCACGTCCGCTAATTGAGCCACTTGCGGCCATCAGTGAGGTCAGGGTTTGCTCGTCATGGATATCGCGTATCAGTTTACTCTCAATGTGGATGGGATGGATACAGCAAATGTTAAGTGAGTGCAAGATACTAGAACGGAAACACATGTTTTAATACAAGTTATTAAGAAATATGTTCCATTTTTATGATGCTGATATAAATAAAACTGCATATAGCGATGAATTATGAGATTTGCATGGCAGCTTTTTTGTGCCGGCTTCAACTGTTATTAGCTCATTGTAAGCTATGTACCACTCTTCCTATAATTCATAAGTCCCGGGGGCCTACACAGAATAGGTACAACCATGTGGATGTTGCCATTGTGGTGGTAGGTTTGGTCAGCCTAGGTTCTGCGTTACCGAACCTACCTGCTTCCAGGGTGTGCCGCGGGGCGGCTAATATAGGTACATATTGTAAGCGATGATGGAATACGAAAATCTTAAAATGCCAATTAAGTCATACATATTCATTTTGTAATTCACTGCAAACAAAACTTACTTTATCTAGAATCCTTGGAATCACAATAACGTTGCTCGTGTCAGGATAGGTGGGGACTTTTGGCACTAATCGGATTTCGGAAGCTAGCCATCTGAAATACAATTCTCTGCCAACATATTAGGTTTCCCTGTGTTCGCCGTCAAGGTTTGCCACCGCTCTTAGTAGATAACAAAACAGAGAGATCCTCAGCTAAACGTGTTCCCAATAAACTGAAACCCAACAGGCTCTTCATTTTTTACCACTTATATGTCAAGTACAATCGACATTAACTAAAGAACTATGAACTTAAAGCACTGTGTTTTCACGTACTCTATTTTCCCTTGAATTCAAAACTTTTGCTATAAAAATAAAAGTAAGTTTATCGCATACGTTTAGATCAGCGCGGCGTACGTAGTGGTCGCCGGCATTGACCGCCGCGTGCGTTACGCAATTGATACTTGACATCAATAACCAGACAGACAGACAGACGCGTAAGTGGCCGCGACAAGTTCATTGTATCGTGTCACGTGGTTTCGGTCTCCCTGGGTCTCGCGTGGTACGTACTACCAAGACTGGGAATCGTCACACTTGACGAACTATATTTTGTGGTAGATGTTATTCTTCCACCTGATTTATTCCGTATACTGGTAAATTTACAGCAATTGTCGCATTTATGAAAGATCCCCCCCCACTTGAGAACGGCTCGACTATTTGGTTGGTTGTTTTAGATTTATAGAATTTGTAATTGTCAGGACATGGTTTGATGTAATAAAATTTTCCAAAAAACCATCGCAAATGTCAGAAATTGGATTGGTATGGTTTTGAATGAAATCCTCAATAAAAGACATGATAGAATATATAATGTGAACTTCACTAGCAGCTTCCTTTATATATATTAACACTATTCTGGTATTCAACTAATTATATGCTTATCAGGGATTTTATGGAGCACCGTAACCGTAACCGAATCCGATAAATAGGTTTAGGATAATTTCGGATAGAGCCAAAGTATAAATAAAGAATAAGTCTGACTGGTTTATGCTGACCGAGCCGATACAT
>DWPT01005075.1:0-12567 GCA_018251895.1 Agathymus mariae mariae | reverse complement strand
CCTGGCCGACAACGCATCAGTGATACCTTTGGTCTCGCTGATGTCCATGGGCGACGATGACCACTTACCATCAGGTGACTATTGCCAAAAAAAAAACGTAGGAATTTACGTAGTATTTTTTATATTACTAGTTATGCGATCGAATCACATATCGTTTATAATACCCACGGGAAAGTTTCACTATTCGTATCCATATAGATTACTAATTTATGATAGTAATCTTATATAATTTAATTTAATTTGTTATTATGGTTAACGAATTGCATAATACCTAACTAACTAGTGTTATAAACCTTTATTAGCCTCGTAAAATGATATTGTTATTATTTTTACTGAGCTTCTATATTTAAAATTTTCATTTAAATAAACCCAATTAAATATGTCATTAAAAAAATGTTATTGTTTGAAGAGTTATCGTCGATTTCATTTACCATTATCATCTGACATGTAGAAATAACAAAGTATATACTCACAGCGGTAAATAATTCTCTGTTGATGTTCGTGAATCCGTCGAGATTCATTATCGGAGGATTTTTGGCGATAGCCACTAGAAACATTTCCACTTCACGCTGCGTGTTCCTATCTATAGCACCCAGGTTCACATTCAGAAGGCGCACTTGAAATTCAAGTCCCACCTGGAAAACAACAATGTTTATTTCGCACTGCATTTTTTCATCAGCTCGAACCTTTATACATTAATAACGTGGCGTTGCGTTTCGGAACCGTCTTAATTAACAGACGAAAATAAATTTACAATTGTAAAAAAAATATTTAGGTTTGTTATTTTGTTATATTCAAACTGAAATAAGGGAAGTAAAAAATGTAAGGTGCGTGACAGGAAAAGTAATGAGTGAGTAGGAATATTGTGCGTAATGAGTAGATTTAATGTTTGTTTGCAGTGACGAATGGAACGGAAGAAAGAATGACTGAGTTGTGGTTGAAACGCTGTGCGAAACGTCTGTGGTGTGGTAAGATGAAAACGAATATTAACGCTTGCAAAAAGATTGTAATAACTGGGAAAAGGTAATAAAGTGTTGTGGTTTTGTAGACGCTGTTTTTTTGAGGATGTAATATGTAGTATGAGGATGTGATATAGTATAATAATTTAATGATTATTGGCTTATCGAGGCACGGCAACCTTTTACGACCTTTAATTTACTATTTTTCCAAATATAACATACATAGGTGCTGAGAAGATTCCCTTTTTAGTATACCATCGCATTTCATACGCTTCAAAAAACAACATCGGACAAAATGATTCGGTCAAATTACATTCGACAAAAGCAGATCCGTCGCTGAGAAGGCTACTTTGTAGTGAGAACTTTCAATATTTTCCGCAACAAATTCTAAATTGCAACTGCGCATTTTTATACCCAATATATTCGGATGTCATTCATTTTTAAATATTCAAATGAAAGAAATAGATGTTTCTATAAAACCATTTATTATCTTATATAGCCAGGTAGGTAAAATTTAGGTCACACACAAGTACCGTCATAATTAGATTCAATTGTAAAGAGTTCAACGATTAACACAGAGGTAATTACTCAAGCAAATGCCGTGAAAATAATTTTTCAAAGTGCACTAAAAACAGGGGGAATAGCCTTGGGATTTAAGTTGGATAGAGCCCCTTACACGCTAACCTAACATCTATACCATTTACTGCGCAATTACCAAAACATGTACTGTGTGTACATTTAAATTTACTTACACCCCTAGTACAGTAAAATTATTCGTAATTTAAATTTAAAATACTGCTAAATAAACGGATAACTTGTTAATTTCGTGTACAAACTAACCTTCCGCGAAGCATGATAAGCTTCGTTACATATGATGAAAAGTAGAGTCATACAGTAGCCGACTATAACAAATAATCCCATTTCTTTGTAACTTAAACCATGCTCTAATATTTCTGACAGCGAACCGTAGAGAGAAATCGTAGTGGTAAAGAAGATTACCATACAATAAATTCCATACATATTGGAATATGCTCGCCCTGAGAAAAAATTGTTACTATCACTACGAATTCAAATAAGTTTCTAATAATATTTTATTCACTATTTTACAACTTAATGCACTATAACGAATATAATATTAGTGTGTGCGGCTATATAACTTCACAATGCGCTTACTCTCAAAGCTTATCCACCAAAGGTTCGTACAGTGACGGGAACGCGGTTCACGCCGCAAATTCTCACCTATCGCCTAAACGTGGCCACTGGTTGACTGTTTGTTGGGCTTTGCTAATGCTCACACTAATTCAATTCATGTTAATGAACTACATTACACTAGTGTCATGCGATATATCTGTTTATCAGTTCTAGTTGAAGTTGAAAACAGATGTAATATTAAAATAGCAAGTATAAGAAAATCTTCAACAACAATCTTTAAATCAGCCGTATGATTACAAAGTTAATATCAATCCACATATTGCGAGAATAGCGCTCTTTTATCCAGATGTTACAAACCTGCTACTTTGTTACATTCGTAGCTATCATAAAAGTCATGGCGAGCAGTTTAAAGTTGTTTATTTTAACACTGCATCATTTACTTATTGTTTCTGAAAATTTAATGGCTTGCCTCTGCTCTGGAAATTTATTAGACAGCTATTTTTACCGCGTGGTTAAATATCACCTATAGAACCGAATAAAAATAAATATTACATTGACATGGATTTACACAATTTTTGCAAAATTTGAAATTAATTGACCTGTTCTACCAAGACTCGATGACCTTAAATTCATAAAACTGCTCCAGTAGGAATTAGTGGAAAGTTATCCGCTATATAATTAAATCCGCTGATATATATAATATATTTATAAAATAATATTATAAACATTTGACTTGTTAACAATAATAAACAGCTTGTACATTTAAATAACATTTTTATAAATCTTTGTATTTATATTCATATAATTACGATTTCAATAATAATATAAAACAACAGTGCGTACTTACCTAACTGTTGCATCATATGAGAGAGGTCCACCCATAAATGTCGGTACTGAGCAAGCTTCAAAGCAGGATGCTCAGACTCTAAAGCTTTATGTAAATTTGTAGCTAGCCCTTTAGATGCAGTTCCAAAGGCATTACAATTAATGTACCTGAAAGATTTTTATTGTATGAAATATTGGCCAGTTGTAATCAAATTTGAAAATTTTCATCCACTTTTTTACAATCTTAATTGAAACATCATATCTCGTTCAATGGATTTGTGTCGCAATGATTTTTACAAATTCAGTTATCACCTATATCCGAACGAATATTGAATAACTTAAAAATATATTTAGTAAGTATATCCCTCTTAAGAAACCGTATACCATTGGTACAACGAATTTAAAGCAGCCGATAATAATGATTGAACGAATGGGTGAATTACTTGTAAAGAGATTCAATGCACATTGTAAATATTAGATTGGGAAGCATTTACAAGATTTTACACGAGTCCATTCTGAGAAGGATAGTTCTGAGTAATGGTAATGGTCTAAGTGATGGTAATGACAACGTGCATGGCTGCGACGTATTACGAGATCATTAACTACAGATAACCATTATGGATCATATAAGCCAGCGTCTGCCAAAGTAAAGTAATCGAAGCGCAACACGCAGAAGCTTTGAAAGAGCCTTTGAATTGCTAGTTTCTCTTTCTTTGATGGATTATTTGATATCATTTACTTTATATTATCCATACTAAATATATACTAGAAATATTTGTTAAAAGTGTTCACTGTTATGAACAATAACTGATCAAACATAAGATGGCCACTGCTTCACTATCCACATCACCATTACGACGGGTCAGCACACTCAGCTCAACTGAAAGAAATACGATTTTCATGGCCCCAAACTATAATAGCAGTATTCGAGCAGACTATGGAATAATTATTTGAGATGGACTGAAAAATTTGTTATAGACACGAGAAGCTTTATTACAGTAGCAAAATATATGAAGAAATATTTAACAACCGACTATGATAACACATCTTATAAAACTATGATCACACATCTTATTTTTTAAGTTTCATGAATATTTATGAGTGCCTCATGTTTATCTAGGGAACAGAATAGTTCGATAAGATGGTGCACTAAAAATCTATTAACATATTTAATTCGAAACTATGAATAGTCATACTATGTTTTTCCTTTGTATATTTTATGCACATTTTCATTTGGCATGTAGAAAGTAACCTAAGATGTTTCAGCAAACACTCTAGTTACGATACTCAAACTTTTTTAATGAATAAACTTTTCGTACAGAGAATTGAGTAAAGTTATATGACAGGCATTATATACATTTTTGAAGGTTGAAACTAAATTCCGATGCTAAAACCTTATAATAATACTGTATTTTATACTAAAGTTATATCTAGTAAAATAATCAATGACTTCTAATTACCAAGTAATATATATAAAAAAGAACACAGCGAAGGCATTTGACGAACCCATAGCCCAGTTCGTAGTGACCCTGCCTGCTGAGCGAGGGTTCCTGGGTTCGATTCCCGGCCGAGGCAGACATTCATGTGTTATATAAACGATTGTTCTCGGGTCATGGGTGTTTGTGATGTCATATTAGTGTTTGTCCATGCTACCCGCAACACGATATCCTACAGCGGGGGTGTGAGAGTGTAAACGTTTAAAACATTAAATGAAGAATTAAGATAATAAGATTAAATAATCTCGTCTGTGAATTTAATATTTTTATATTAACACTATATTCTTGCTTACGTGTAAATATATCATACAAGAATTGTATCTGTCTACACTTGAATAATATTTTGGGATATTTTATTTTTCTACCCAAACCAATTTCTTACCACAGAGAACAGAATCCATCTAGCATCGCAATAATGTGGTAATATGCTACCGAGTGCCATAACTCGAAGTCGTCTTGAAGATAATGTTGTGACAGGATTACAGCAAAACTCAAACCCCATGAAAATATGCAAAGAGTCCATGTTAAGGAATGTAGGTTGGGAAACACTATTGGCGTTCCAGTTATTTTTAAATACTTTAGCTGAAAATGAAGAAATTCACTATCGTTAGTCAAGTTAAGAAGTTTCGTAACTTCAGTTAAATGAAGAAGTTTAATAATAACATTAATTCACCTATTTGGAATTACTTTGAGTGCCACAGAATTATAAATAAGTTACCAATCAAATCCTCTGCAATTTTGAGTTATATGATTTACCGATTTATTTGATACATTAAATCATACAAATTATATAAGGTAAGGCATTCAAACAAACAACAGACCTTGTATTATTTAAAAACGCCAAGATGGATTGCTGTCATAAATAAAATCTTTTTTTTATCTTTTACTTTTTAGTCCAAAAGACTATAAATTCTTTAGTTTAAAGTACATTATTGATTACATCGGCCAGATAAATAAAATAAATAAACTAGTGAAATTTTACTACAGTAAAATTTGAATGTTTGTTGTGTGTGAATGATTGACGCACATAATAGCATATTAAATTCAAAATATGTAAATATGACGTCAGCAAGTATAATAACTGTTACTTTACATCAATGTGTTTTTAGTGAAAACGCATTAAAACCCGTATTTAGTAGGAATTCATTTTTACTAGTTGAAACTGGTTAGTACGGGATTCCCATGTTAGAACTAGAATTTACTGATAGTCGTAGACTACTACACTACGAATAAATCTGCAACCGGGTAGAATCTATACATGAAATATTTTTGGAAATTGCTAAATTTATTATTGACGCATAATTTTTTTTTTGGACTTTTGGAGTTGCATAGATTCGGATCAAATATTATGCGACTCATATTAGTAACTTCTATTATTAGAGTGAATAAAATTTTGACAGACTGGCTGCATTTTTTATAATAAATAATTTTTTTTTTTTAATTCAGAGAACAAAAAAAGAACCTTTCCTAAAACAACGCAGGTACTTGTTTAGAACGTAAGACGTAAGTTTCCTGAAGCGAAACAAGGATGGATTATTATTGGTTTAAGTTAAAATTAGTTTTGACTAGACCAAACGCGTTTTGAGATAATAGAAAACTGTTTTCACTGAGGGTGAGCTCATTCAAGTAACAAGTGAGTACGCGTGCAACACGTTAGATGAATTCTTAATGAGCCCTATTATACAGACATCCCGTAATAACCAGTATAAACTAATAAAAACTTGTTTTAACCGGATACGGGCTATGACTGTTCTATATATACACCGTATATTCTCCGATAAGAGCACGTCAGTAATATATTCCCTAATAGAATATTAATACGAGCAAGCGACCAATGTAAATCCACTACATTGTGGCAATTTATTGGTTGTAGTAAAGTTTGTGCGTTAATTTTAGTATACGTGTAGTTATTTATTTTATAGCGAATAGCGCTTGATATCTCTGTGCCTTGAATAAAGTAAAGCATAAAATCAAGACCTATACCAGTAAAAGTGACCAATATGACCTTCAGCCACCAATATCAGTGTCAGTAACTTTTTTGCATACAAAACGGCAATTTGATATCACATAATAATTCAATTTTATATTTTTAATGTATGCAAAAATACAAAGATTGTTCAAAGACATTAATTAAATAAATCTAATGTATTCCATTGTCTTCTATGTTAAAATACTTAATCAATAGCAATGTAGATCAAAATGCGTGGTATTTGCATCATATTAGACTTTGCAATTTGTGACATTATCGCCTTCGTTACAAGTGTTGTAACGAATCTCATGACACGTGATGGAGAAAATAAAATTTGTTGTTTGGTTTAATTTCATAATTTGTTTTACATGCATTTACACTAAAGCTGATTTGTTTCACAATTTTACGTGAAAACATTTAACTGTCACTCGTTTACGGGTAACAGAATTTATGTTTTATGTAGCATCATCCAATTAATCACAAACTTGTTTATCTTGGAACGTAAAGGACGGATCTAAAGAAATTCGAAATTATTTTTCCCATTTAAATAACATGTATTTATAACATTTTACAAAGAAAGAAGGTAGAATTTCGATTACTTATATCTTTTGTCTTTCGAATCTTATTATTGATGTCTGACATCAATATTACCGTCGTAGCTAGATTTGTTTAGCGAGAGCGTAAAAGTCTTTAAAAATTACAAATAAAAAGCTTGTTCATGTGGTGGTTGCCAATCGACTGACTGACTTAGATCATAAAGGATGGTGTTACATTAACGCATCGTTGACAATTGATTTCCGTGTTTTCTAACGATGATAGTGTCTACTAGACGTTAAAGACGGGAGGAAGATGGGAGGTCGATGTGGGTGGTATAACTAGCTATCTTTTGAGTTATATTTACATGGTATGATAAAAACAATTTTTACTATCGTAAACATGATAATTATCATAACCAGTATTACACCATCGTGATTATAACCACTATTTGTTGCACATTTACCTAACCAGTACCACCAATCCCACCACTGTAATTACCAGTGTCACCTCACATCACTGCTACATCAATTTTGCATAGCCAATAAATAAATTTTTCATTAATTTTATCGAATGAAGCTTTTTGTGTGGAGTTTGTCTATTTTATTCTACAGCATTGAAGAAATTTTTTTTTTTCTGCAAATGTATACCATATTTCTTATTAGAAATATTGTTGCTTTTCAATTTTGTAAGTTTTCATTCAATAAAGGATAAAAAACATGTACATATTTAAACCCTATTGGTTCAAATACTTCATATCTTTCTACGTCGATATAAATGCGCGCGATGTGCTTAATACGACCCTTAAATAATTGGTACCTACCGTTTGGCACTGTGTTCACTATGAATTTTATAAAAAAAAAGTTTAAAAATTGACAGAGTAAAAAAATTTTTTGTAAAATTATCAGGAAAAATATCATAACTAAATTTATAAATCACATAAAATTAAAGCAATAATATTGATGACCTGAAAGTGGGTCCACATATTCTTGAATATTGCCACTTGAGGTCCGTGTCGCCAAGACGCGAAGGGCAATAGGAAGTGAGGGATAAGGATACTTAAGAATATAATGTTGTAAATAACCTCATCGAATCGTTTGTTTGAGTTTTGTTGAAAATTTGCTAGCCGCTCCTTGCCCACTGAAAGGAAACGATGAACTTGATTTATTTTGAAGTGTACACTTATATGTTTTGGAAAACACAATATTTATGATTTTTCGGTTTCTTTTTTTTCATTACAACATAACAATTATACGCACGGGTTAACGGCAAAGGACTGGATCGCTAATCAGGCTGTTATCGAACGTTAATAAATAGTATCATTCAACAGACAGAATCGCCCATAAATCGATATTATCAGTCACCCAAGTAACTCCCTATTGCACAAGATCTCGTTTAAGGTTATCGATTTTTCTAAACACGAGTGACAACGACTTAACGTGGTTATTTAACGCTTTATTACTTGCTTCGGTGAAGGAATACATCTTGTGGAAAACTGTATACCTAAGAGTTCTCCGTAATCTTCTCAAAGATGTTTGAAGTCTGTCAAACCGCACTTGACCAGCGTGGCTATATGTGAACAGCGAATTTAAGGAAAGTTGGTTGGTTATTTAATTGTAAGATGAACAAAATAATGGTCACTCAGCATGTGCTGTTACGATTCAGCACATATTTGAAGATTTGATTTGGAAATCGTTCAAGAAATTTTACATGTATTACTTTTGCATTGATTCACAATCTCACCCGTGCCGATTTCCACAGTAGGTCTGTGTGGAATGAAAGGATTACTTTATTTGAAATAGATATGTTTTCGCACGTTTACGACATTATTATTATAGATGACAAATTTTAGATTTATCAATATGATCTATAAATGAAATGTCATCAACTTCTTGACTGTTTCGAAATAAAAAAAAACCCGGACCAATGTAAAGTATCGGAGAGGCGCACGGTTTTTCTTTCGACGTTGAACTGAAGTACCTAGTATTAATGCCGAATGCAATATTATTAAATGATGGACAGATTATTTTTTTAACTATTTACAATAAGTTACTAAACAAGGACTCCGAGTGTCAAAACGTTGGCCTTCCTGAACAGCACAGAGGTTGAACTTTTAGTTCATTGTCCTAATGAACACAAATTACTATCGATAACATGTTACTTTTTTATTCCCTAAAATGAAACATCACCTTTTAGGGACATCAGTCTCATTGCCGAAAGTTGTCCTAGCAACGTTCGATCATCGTTTTTTTTTATGGTAATAGCCGACAAACGAGCAGACGAGCCACCTGTTGGTAAGTGGGCATCGTCGCCCATGGACATCAGCAAGGCCAAAGGCATCACCGATGCGTTGTCGACGAGGAAATGAGAAGAAGGTAAAAAAGAAGAAGGTACTGGCTCTCAAGCCCCCAGCCGGAACACGATGAGTTGTTTGGCAGCTGACTCAAGCAGGACGGTGGTAGCTAGCCAGGCAGACTTCAAGAAAAGATAATAATACCAATAATAATATTAACGACTCAATAATAATATGGATAATATAATATTTACGCAAAGCCCCACCACCAAGCAGGCTGGCTTCTGTCGCCTCTTACGACACCCTGTTCTGCCAGCATGGGATTGGGGGGAGTATTCTAAGCCACCCCAATACGGCACAAGCATCGATCGTTGATTATACATTACCTTTGATAACAATAATGGATTCTAAAACCCACACTAAGTAAGCCCACATAGTTGCCTTTGAGATCCAGTTGAAAGTAGTTCGTTTCGTTGTTTGAGCATCTGTAACAGTCAAAATGTTCCGTATTAATTGATTCCTCACGATATTTTTTTTCACCGAAGCAAGTGATAATTCGTAATACGCACATAATTTAAAAAAATAGATGTGCCTGCAGGGTTTAAATTCACGTTTTCCATGAGCTAGGCTATCAGTGCCTAACATAATTATAACTAAATAGTATTAGAATAATTTTTGTTTGGAAAACCGAAGTACTGAATCGTTTGTTAACCACTTATTTTTATTATATTATAATACTAAACTTTTTATGTGATACATGGGCATAATTTCAGTTATAAAATATGACAAGTTTCAATTTCACATGATTTGAAACTTATATCATTACGAACATTATATATGTTGTACATTTAAACTGTAACGGGTACTTACGATTACTGCGTTTTTTACTATTATTCCGACCCCATTACATGGTCACATTTTATTATCTATAATCAAGTTTTAATGTAGAAGATCGGTTTAAATCAGCTCAAGCGTGGAATCCAATGGTAGTTCGTATCAGATGAAAACAGCGTCATGTTCACCGCATAAAGATGTCGTTACTATCGTAGGTCGTCATACGGTACCCAAGAACGCAAAACTAGTAGACAGAAAGTTGACTGGAACATATGCCATTAGTGTCTGTTAAGTTTCAACTGTCAAGCCCGGCCACCACATGTACACCACCACCACACCACCACATGGCAACCATGACCCTGATCTTATCATCATACTTGAGACGACATCGGTAAAAAACACAAAAATCGGAAGTACCCGATACAGTTTTTTACTTTACTGTTCTATAGTTTCAACGTTATATCATAAGGACAAATAATAATTTCAAATATTATATATTTTTTGATCTTCATGGTCTATCAAGGTCCATCTACAGATTAAAATATATGTATGGGTGTGTCTACACATTTGGCTACGTTTTATTTATAGTGTAGGTATTGTCTAATACATTACCTTTAGGTACTCGCATGAGAGGCATTATACCCATAATTTGAAAAAGCACCAATAAGCTCTTCGTCGTTAAATAGAAACTGTCGTGTTTGTCCAGCAGAGGGCCATCTTTATCTGTTATTTGAGAATCGTAAACTTCTTGGGGATCATGATCTAAAAGCATGTAGACACGATAGATTTTGGTTTATAAATTTAGTTGAATTCTAAAATCATATACGTCACTTGATTATTTACGTATTCATTTCAGTATTTTACCCGATTTCATTCCAAGGTGAGTGGATTTCAAGACATTAAAATTTGAAATGTGAAGTGAACTTTTAGTCCAAGTTGGTTTCTCCAATCACTTTTCGTAAGTCAAACTACGCCATCGCTTCAACAAATGCCTAACGTAAATCGTGACGGAAGTAGAAGGGGAAAAAAACTCCCATGGGCTTTTTTTCCAACTCACAATTACAAACAACACTTAATGCTACTTATAATTATATATTAATCTCATGTTTAAACAGATACAAAACAGACATCTTTAATGTAACCTTTCTCAATAACAAAGATTTTGACGTGAGCTTTTCATTGACAGTCAATTCTAATAGAATTTTATTACCATGTTTTTACACATCTACCCATGAAAGAGCCACTAGTTTGCTATGTCTGAAACTTGGCACAATAAGTTTAGCCATATTCCTAGTATCCATGTTGTGAACATAATTTTCCATTCTATTCTAATCTACTCCAAAACGATCACAGTACTTTTTAAAGGGTTATACTGTTATCTGAAATGCATTATAACACAAGCGTTAATATAGTGCTTTTTTAAAGTGAACTTTAAGCGCGTATCTAGATTTGAGGTTGTAAATGGCGCGTAATGCTCTGCTTAATATACTGACCCATTATCAACAGCTGAACTTCATAACAACACAACTACAACAACAAGTTTTACTAAAGGTCCCATGAATTTTTCAACAACCCTTTTAGTGGAACTTTTATCCATACGGAATAACATGATCCAAGATAAAATTTATTGCATAAATTGGCTTACAAACTACTAGTGAACAAACATCGCAGAAAAGTAAATGATTGCGCGAAAGCAGGTTTAGCCAAGCACTTCTGAGTCGCCAAAAAGTCGTGTTTTCAATAATCCTTGAATCCATAGAACGTAGATCCAGCAACGATGAAGTAATGAACTCCGTTGTTTATAAAACGATTTTGATGATTTTTTTTAATATAGAGTATGATTCGAAAATGATCCTGTTTAAAAACGGTGTGAATCTGACGACGGTTTCTGGAGATGAAGAGTGAAACTACTACACGGATACCGATAATAATTGATCCGTGTTTATGTACTACAGCCATTAACACTACTGTTTAAAAAATAATTTTGATGTATTTTTTTTAGTGTACAGAAATTCCTTTAAATGAGTGAAGAAATGAGTAATGTATGGTACTCCTTAGAAGATAGCATTATTTAAATAGTGTTGAAAGATACTCCATAGCTCAGTTGGTAGTGATCCTGCTTGCCGAGCGAGGGGTCGTTATGGATGTTTGTTATGTCATATTTGTGTATATCCATGCCACCTGCAACACAGGGAATCCCAACGCCGGGGTGTGAGTTTGTAAACGTTTAAAAATATATATATTTGCTGTGATAGTATTGGCTTTGTAAAACCAGTCCATCGTCATTGATTGTCTCGAGGACTGATGAGGAGTCATAGAAACAAAAATACAAATGCTCAACAAATTACAATATTTTTAAAGCAACGTTATGTATTCATACACTTACATAACACTGAGATTAGTCGACAGAAACTACTTAAATGGTGTTTTAAGCAGACGTGGCGCTTATAATCAAGTGTATGATTGGCTCATATTAACATCTAAATAACTATCATAAATTGAAAA
>DWPT01005074.1:0-12567 GCA_018251895.1 Agathymus mariae mariae | reverse complement strand
AGTGAAAACAATAGATTCCACGTAAACAGGCCCTGCAATAATACCCGTTTATCGTTACTTTTTGATCGCCCCTCGTAATATTTGGTTTCAGTTGTTCAGATTTTCTTTTAAAAACTCTAACACAGATGACAAAGTTGCTGAAAATCTTGCTAAGCAAGAGCCTCTTGATAGCGAGTGAATTTCAGTGTGCACAAGTAACCGAGTAAAGAATCGTAGTTTTCCTCACTTAGATGACCAAATAACTGAGAGTTTAAAGAATTGCTTCGAATCTTGTTGTCAGCATTTATAACATATTGTAAAGACTGATGCAATCTTAGACTCAGATTTTTTGCTACTAAACGCTGTCTATGAATCAAGCACTGAATGATCAGTACCTCAGACAGTTGTCGCTTTAAGTGAGCTATAAATCCACGATGACGACCATAGATGCGACGTGTAGATAATCGCAACAGAAATAATATTCGTCCAAGGAATAGCTTTGTCGGTAAAAATAATCTACGGACTGAAAAATCGATTCTTCTCTGGTATCAGTCTTTAAATATATAGGAAGAAGCAGTTCTTGACACATATTTTCTTTTTTAATATGCCGAATGTACCCAAACCACAGAGCATCATTGCCGGGTGATGTACAACTGAGCGAGAATCTGTTGGTCTGTAAGAAATTGCATAAAATATTTTTCATGTAGCGACCCTTCTTGTGAATTCGTCTCTGAACGGTTTTGCTCAAAGGAATTCTCTTTGTAATATCATATATGGGCTTGTGTAATGGCTAATAAAATAGGCTGTTCTCCAATTGTGTGGGGTGCACCAGACTTTGCACGTAATATATATTTAAGGACACTTGTAAACATCTCGCATAGATGATAACGCAATCATGAATGTTATGGATGGCCTTTTC
This sequence comes from Agathymus mariae mariae, assembly GCA_018251895.1. Lineage (NCBI taxonomy): Eukaryota > Metazoa > Arthropoda > Insecta > Lepidoptera > Hesperiidae > Agathymus > Agathymus mariae. Next base: position 11,669 of record DWPT01005074.1, on the reverse strand, counting down.
TGTAGTTTCTCCCTAAGCGATTGAAAGAAAGTCAAGGGCTTAATTTTTTGTCAGCATGTACTCATGATAAGTGCTCATTGAAGGCTTCATTCTATCGTTACTATATACATTTTTACACATGAGACACATCGGCAAGTATTGATTTGATACAGCTGAAATAAATCCTAACTTCAATTAGTCCAAACTGTCTGCATGTTTTTTCGTACTCGCGATCATAAAACTCGCAATAAACCTCCAAAAAAATGTTTAAGAAACTACTTAAAAAACAATAATGAAACTGCTAAATTTGCACAAGAGCTTATTTTTATCACACCTAGGTATTGGATGTCTTTTAGGTGTTGTCACAAACATACTCGTTGATAAACTTGGATATAGCCACTATAGTATAACAGCTTACACAGTATCTTGAATGTTTCAAATAAGAATTTGTGTTAATTATTAGGGGACGATTTTTGGACTTTGTCGACTCCCATAATCTGTTTTCCTTTATGTTGACCCCTAGGAAACTGATTTCAACCCCAAAAGGGTCGATTTCGAGCACTTTTGGGAATCCCTGATCTACTAGATCAGTTACAAGTTTGATGGGGTAATAATGTCACTAGAAAATTTACCATAAAGTTCTCTGCCTCGAATCCAGGAACTTGTCGGTGTGTACTCCCGATGTGTCGCACGTACGCGAAAAAGGAGTCCATGTCGGCCAGACCCTTGATTCCCTCGTCCAGGGTGTGCATGACTTTCGTGGCGTGTTCAGCCAACTCCGCTGACATGATCTGCGCTTCTTTAGTTCGAAGTTCGCGGAAATTTTCGAACAGATGAATTAGATCTTCGTTCTCTTCGAAGAGCCTGAAAGAGATCATAGAATAGTGTTTAATGGAAGCGAAGAAGTAAGAACATGAATGTATGATTTGTGGTAATGGCAAAAATACAAATAACAAAATTGGGCGTTCAGGACCTAACATGCGTCAGTTATCAGTAATTGACAAATATTTGCACTTAAATCTGTGCCCGGTACCGGCAATTTAAATAATATTTTATCTTTCTATGCTTCAGAAGGCAGATACTCGTATTAAAATGTCCTTGTTATAGCTGGATAACCAGTGAGCCTTGTCGAAGGTCTTCTAAAGAGCTAACTTTTTCTTTCAGACACTCGTGACTTTTTATTTATAAACTGGCCATCGATCCACATGATCGCGTGTTGTAGGGTGTGCTTAATTTATCCCAGGCCTTTTTAAATATTTAAAGAGACCCATATTTACCAATGGTCTATTGAGTTGTAGCCTAAATGATGGAATCACAAGACATTCAATAGTACCCACGCAGCGGTAAATAAGTGAAGATAACTGAACCAATAATATCCAAGTACAACCCAAACATAAATTCACCAACGCAAAATCGTATGCAAAAACTAGAGTGAAAAAAAAAAACTAGGGGCCGAGCTCGGGAGCATAAAACCTCTTTATCTGCATACCCATTTGGCTGATTTCATCCCCGCCACTGAATGCGGGTTTAGTGCTCTGCAGTTTTTATTCAAATGTTTTCTCTTCATTTACCACATTTCTATGAAAATATACCATGTGTCGTCTGTTCTCGTCTAGGTGCCATCAACGGCCCGTTGCGTAAGTACGAATGATGATTTTCGTGTATATTTTAAACAAAGTATTGTGATGCTGTATTTTTTATGTTTCGTTATGTCTATAGTTTAAAATATTTAAGTTGGATTAAGTTTGATAAGTTGTTAATAACCAACAAACAACCAGACGAGCCACCTGATAATAAGTGGTCACCGTTGCCCATGAAAATCATCAAGAATAAAGCTATCATTGATGCGTTGTCGACCAGGATATAAGAAGAAGGTAGAAAAGATAGTACTGGAGCCGGAATATGAAGAGTCGTCGAGCCTGAAGCAGGAGGGTGCTAGCTATCGAGACGGGCTTCGCGGAATGATAATAATACCAGTAATAATATTAATAACTTAATAATAATGCGTTACAACCAAGCAAATCTTTACTTTGACATTTTATATGAGGTCTTTATAATTGACGTGTCATACAAAGCACTTAATAATATTTATTTATTTTCATATTTACTCTCTGTGAATCTGTTCCTCCTGTTAGTGATTGAGTCACTTAATTTTGTAATGAGACCACATTTTAACGTTTCAATCAAGTATATTGGGGGGAAGGAGGCTGTGACGAACGAAGTCAGACTGTCTGATTTACGAAACTGCAATAATAAAAATAATAGTTCTTTCCTGAGATATGTAATTATGTTTTTTTTTTTGTCGAGGCGAATAAAACCCAATTTTCTTATACAATGTCGATGTGAATAATATCCTATACAAGGCCATTTATTTTCCCACATTGTACTTGTCAACTTTCCTCCCGCATGACAAAAGCGTTTCCCTTTCAAACGTTTTGTATTCTAGACTCCTTTGAGAGCATTGATTGCCTAAGGGACTATAAAATATCTATAAAATAACCATTTTTTTATTGTGAATCTGTTTATTTTTCTCTATATTATGCTAGACTGTACAAAGGGGCTTCCAAAATAATACATCTCATTTATGAATCAAAATTTAAACGATTACATTATCGCGTATTGTCATCGAAACTGAACACACAATAGATTTTTATCTAGTCAGGGAGTGCCTCAAATTTCTATCACAAAGTTCCAACCTTCCCGCCGCCTACAGATAGAGATGAACCAAGTGTAAACTAAATAAAATCGTATAAAAACGCAAACACCTGTGTAGGTGTTTTTCATTTATCATGTTTGTATAATAAAGAATAAAAATAAGTGTACATTTTATATTAGGTACGAGTAAATAAATAAATAAACGTTTACAGACTCGCACCCCCGCACTAGACTTCGGATGGCATAGACGCATGACATACACAAATATGACATCACAAACACCCATGACCCGAGAACGAACATTTATCTGTCACATAAATGTCTGCCCCGGCCGGGAATCTAACCCGGGACACCTAGCTCGGTAGGCAGGGTCACTACCACCTGAGCTACGGGGTCGTCTTATCAATTCCAAATCTAATCCAACTCGTACAGTACTCGGCTGACCAATGGGTAGAACAAGACTTGTATGAGATGATTTATCTATTAGGGTAGTGAAGCTCACCTACTAAATCAACCGTGATATACTAACGGGGGTTCGTTATAAGTTGCAAGATTTAATATCTTGTCAACTGTCACTGGTTTTCCTTTGCTGGCTATTGCTCTGAGAATATAATTCTTATCTCATCATAATTTCTAATTCTAATTTGTCTGTTATGTACGATTATAATAGACTATCTACATTGCAATTGTTAGTCACCGCTACATACCGGTGTTTGACACTTCCAAGTGTTGATATCAATTTAGCCGCTCAAACGAATAATGCATACGATATTAAGCGAGTATTCATGCGTCATACGAGAAGCAATCCGCCTGACTAATAGCAACACCGAGACATGTTAAAAACCTTAGACAATATTACGCCCCATACTCGTAGTTGCCAACCCATAAACTAGTTTGTCCGAGTCTCTTTTTACAGTGGGAAAGTATAATACTAGTATATACCATAGAGTATAGTACTCAAATACATAGGGTATGCATAGGGTGCATAGGGTTTTAAATGTGAAAATATTATCAAGGACTTAGGTAAGAAATAGGTCTTGCAATTATATTCTCGGGGAGAAACTGACCTGAAAGGAAGTTATATCAAATATTATGGATACCTTGGCTTTTACCTGAATGCTTTATAACCTACTTTATAACTGGTCATTTCGAGTTCTGTAGATAACGTATACAGTTGAAGGAGTATAGAATAAAAAAGATTGCCCTCGGATTTGTGGCTTAATCATATTTGCAGGTCACGCACACAGGAAACACGTAAAATTATTTCGTGGTTGATTCTAGAAGCAGAGTGGTAGTTAGCCACGCATTTAAGAACTTGATCACCGTGCACGAATTCTGTGGGGATGAAACTGGGTGATGCAGAGTCCAGCAACCTCCAACCTCCAATCTATACAATTCACTCATAAAAATGATCATTGGTTAATTGTATTATTGAGTTTTCGTTGCGCGGCCGCACCAGCATGAGATTTAATTTATTAAAACTTTCGGAATTTATAAACGCCGTTGGCACGAGGCGTAATTACAAAACTTACTTCAGCCTTGTACTTCCCTACCTACTTATACAAACCGTCGCCGTGTAAGTCTAAAGTAAAAAATTATAACCGCATAGTTAATACGTGCATTATTTCTTTTTAATGTCCTTGTTATTAAAATTAATTAGTTGTATAGTACTTTGTAAGCTAGTCTCAGCCGGGTCGGACCTAATACTGCAAGCGATGGAGTTCACCGACTATGTATAATACCAATCTAATTGGTCGACACTGTGCAGCTCCGAACATTTATAGAGCTTGTCTATTGCTGGAATGGGATTGTTTTTATTGTTATACTGCCCATAAAAACGGAAAATAGATTCTATCGTGTGCGAGAAACTTCTTCGTCTTACTTATTTCAAATTTAAATCATTTATTCGAAATATGAAACGTGAATTATTGTTATTGCAACAAAGGCCCCTAAACAGATTTGTACACAAGTTTAAACCCGTCTAAGAACATAAAAAACGCCAATAGATACAACTGCGATAACACGGCTAACAAAACGCAGGATATATAATATTTTTAAATGATGTAAAAACAAAATGAGAACATTTAACTTTTTACAAGTGGAGCGTTAATTTTCACCCAGCTCACGCATCTGTTTTCCATAGATAAACATTGAATGTTTGTACGGCACGGACACCCACACATATGCAAGTCATGCATATTGAGTAGGATTTATATTTGTGTTAGACTTTGTAACATAGAACAGGAACGGTGATTCTCGAAACCTCATCGATAAAAATCACGCCGAATCCCGCGGTTAGATCGGGATCTAGACAAGTAGTAACGTTGATGTTGAAACATTGACTTCAGAAGTTAGTAACATTGAATACGGACAGCGTCTATACAATATTAGCGGCCCGTTTAAATGAGGCCAATAGGTGTTTGAAAATTTTAGTAGCTAGGCTCTGAATTTAAACTTATATTATCGCAAACATTATTCTCGAACGTTTAAATGATTGATAATCAATATAGGATAGACGGTGTGACAAATGAGCTTAACTTTAAATCTGTCCGTGTCACGTCCCTTGGTACCACGTCACGTCACACGAAGCTAACGATATCTTAACGCATTAAAATCGACAGTTTTCAGTAGCGGGTTGCTTAATGAAGCTTTCCACTTACGAGTACTCTCCCGGATAACTCCATACCTAACGTAATATAACTATAATAATACTAAAACTATAATATAACCTATAACCATACTCCTAACTTCTAACCCTTAGTAAGTTGTTAGTTATACGGTACATTTTAAACTACATATTGTATAAATAATACATTACGTATAATAATGTGTACATAAGTTAACCGTTTTAACTTCTCAGTATTTCCGTCATTAACAATTTAATTTTCACGTACCCCCAATGGGACCCCGCATACCTACAGGGATATGGTCTTCCTTGCAAAACGTGAAATATATTCACGTTCAGCTGAGATCACCTTTTGGCTGTGCTACATGCATGATGATCTATTACGGCGCAGTTTTGGCGGTTTTTTTATTGCACTGGTGTATGCTTTTAAATGTTCAGAAATAATTGATTTTGATTGAAGTATAAAGGAGTTTGAGTAGCTATGATCAACTTAATAAGCCCCGGAGACTTAGTATACGATCAGCTGTGGGCGACCTTAGTTAAGCTGCAACCTTGAAATACTGACAGAAAATAACTTTTATATTATTTTGCTTATTTAGAACCCTTTACATAAAGTAGATTTGTCACTTTGTTTAATTTCACCTTTCCGTTCTATATAATGTAGCGCTCTGGCAAATCATGTCCCTTATTTTACTGCCGGGTTCCTAAATACGTTATAAAAACAAAATTGTGATTACTCGTTACTGTTAAAATAGTTAGCCTTAACGAATAAGGAGAAGTCACGCGGAATTGATGTCATAAATTTGGACATATTTGCAATTTATATTATTAACTTAATTTATTAACTTTGTATTATTATTAACTTATTAATATTAACTTTTCAAGCCGGAAAATGGGTCTGTTCCCACGAAATAGGAAATGAACGTTAGAGGGAAATTAATAAAATTTTGTCTCCGTTTCTGTAGGTATTGCAATAAATAGAACTATGAAAACCGTCCCTTACAGCGATGAAATGGGGTAAACATGGAACAAGTCTCATGAAAACTAATAACAGTTTTCCCAGATGTGGGTCCTATTATTAAAAGAAAGACGCAGGATTACTGAAACTACGCGAGGGCAGGTTAATAATGTCTCTTTATTTCTACAATTGTTTATATGTATGTGCTTGGGGTGTAGAAACCTAAACTCATCCCTTGGATCAAGCCAATTTCCTCCGCACGTAGTGTATCCTGTACACTGACAGTGAAGATACCAGATTCCATCTCTTGAAAACTGTTCGGTCACATAAGTACAGTACTTGTGTGCTCCTGCTGGGTGGTACTATTCCTTCAGCACTTAATAGTTGTTAGAAAACATATTTAACAAATAATTGCACAATATAAATGATAAGAGGGTAGGCACAACGTCTTTCTTCGTTATCTTAATGATGCGTTAGAGGGCCTTGACAAGGTACTCTTCATTTTTGTTCGGTGGGGAACCTACGGCGGAGTCCAAACTCTGTTTTAAACAAGCTATTAGAGGGCGCCATGACACTGATGATGACGTAGTTGGTAAGGTTACCAATAATTGGGTAGTCTCTACTGTACCTTACCGTTGCATTGTAGGAGCGCCGTTAAGAACCGGTGCCTGCTTCCTTGTTGGTCAGAAACGTCTTGGTAATGTCGATGGTGGTATGAAAATAAAGGCAGTGATTACTTACCATCGGGGACTCCGTTCGCTCGTATGTCTTTTGCTAACATAAGAAATTGTAGGTACCTTGTTTACCTCATATATATTTAATAGCCTATTACTTTATATATTACACATATTCGAAAGCATCGAAAACCCCATTAGAAACAGAAATAAATATCATTCAAACCAACGTTAACTTAATCCACATATAATGCGGGAGGCTCTCAATTAACTTACACGTACGTATGAGTTAGGATAGGTGGGTGATACGCCTCTCTGAATATTCTCTGTGTTTTCAAGGGGAAGAGAAGAAATCTTTTCGCACGTCTGAACATATCTAATACTTCAGTACGTGTATCGGTAAAGGGGTTGGCGGCTAAAGAGTGTCAAATGTTCCTCAGGGCACTCGTAAATGTCGAACATTGAGCCCACCGCTGTTTTAATTAGCGTTCAAATCGTGTTGTGCAAATATTTCTAATTAGCATTTTACCTTACTCAATTATTGATAGTATATTAAGCTGTAAATTTTCCTAAACGTACAATAATCAAACAAAGTATATTAATAGCCTAACTGCCAAGCGAGGAACTCCGGATTCAGTTTCTGGCCGGGACAGACTTTATGTTACCGATAAATGTTTGTACTCGTGTCATTTACGTCTGTGATGTCTATTATTATTATCGAAATGGAATTAGCGAATAGATATGCATTTGAACGACTGCCGTCTAGATAATTCTCCTACAACAATCTATATTTGCAATCATATTGAGGTGTATCAAATTCATAAGTACTTCTGAAGATTCAAATAAAAAAGGTCAATCGTTAAAATGAGTACGACATGGCAAGAGGGTTCTAAAGCTGCCCGGAGCCAGTTATTGAGCTCGTGGGAGGCACCGCTGCATTCGGAGGAGATCTCGAAGAATGAAAGAGAATTTGAAATTGGAAATTAAATAATTTATTTACGGAAATATGGCTACAATAGTTGGTACGTGTCCATGTGTATAAGTGCTACCAGTTCAGCCTGCAAATATTGATTATAAAATATAATTCTTTAAAGAGGTCCGGTATGTTATTCCATTTTAACTTTATCAAAACATTAATATCGCATTATTACCAATTAGTTAGTGCTATATCTGGTTTTAATTGCTTTTTAATAGCAATTATCTTCGTCTACCTACTTGTATAAAAGAGGAAAATAAATTGTATATCACCGTACAACACAACCTGCTACTGTGGAAACAAGCAACTTTGAACAGGAATTCATTCAAAAATTTGTAGCACTACCAAACGATTTTTAGAAATTTCCAGCTTATAGGTTGGGAACCGCGTGAAAACGATTGTATGGAACGTTTATTCGCGCATGTAGTATCTTTAATGTCAGTGCACCTAGATAAAGTAAAAGATACTCGTCAAGATTAAATACGAGTGCACGTATTTTTCAGAACAGGCAAAAATCTGATTCGCTATGGTTATCGAATCGAAGTAACCAAAGACTACTAAATGATGTATGTAAAGAGTTTTCTTGAAATGCAAACATATATTTAAATTGCAAACAAAAGAAACGTGGGTTACGAGGTTCTTTAAATAGTAAAATTCAACACTTGGGGGCGTGGAATTTAGGTAATTAGGTAATAACCTGCCTTCATGTCACGTATTAATCGATCTTGTGTTTGTCTGAAAAATTTAGGTTCCTATTAATAAGTAAATACTAATTACTTATAAGAAAAACTCTTGCAATTATTCATTCCTACTTTCATTTGGTTAATATATATATCAAATGTTCATTCATTATTAACAAAAGTAATTTTCCTATTCAATGTACCTGTTATAAACTTAACATTCAGTCACAAATTCATTATTATCATTTCGGTTTTAGTAATTGCTCAGAAATGTAGGACTTAAGATGACCGGGAACCTTCTAAACCATATCATTTTAGACAGTTTTGCCTCCAAGTCATTCACCGACTTTCCTTCGTTTACGTTTACCTTTGAGCATGCTTGAGTATACGAACTGCATAATGAACTAAGTAGCAATTGTTCCAATAAACCTGTTTCCCACTCATGCAATCTTCTGCTCAGTAGCATATCTCAAACCAATTCAGTTAACAGGTTTCGAGCTAGGGAACAATTTCGAGTGACTTCGATATCTAATGAATGAAAACCAATATCGACTGACTCGTTTCATTCATTCAACAACTCAACCATTTCTTTTTCAGATAATACACTAACCACGAACGGGGCACGTATTTCAGACTTATTTAGGAATTGCACCATGCCGTTCTAGAATGAAAAGTTGGAAAGATTTGTATGCAGTTTATAATGCCGGCTGGCAGCTTCCCTTACAGACCACCATCGATCGAAGTGAAAGTGTCATACATTTTTTTATAGTAATAGCGGACAAACTAGCAGACGAGCCACCTGATGGTAAGTGGTCACCGTCGCACATCAGCAAGACCGAAGGTATCACTGAAGTGTTGTCAAAAAGAAGGTACTAGTTCTCATGCGCCAACCGGAACACGACGAGTCGTTTAGCGGCTGGCTCAAGTAGGAGGGTGGTAGCTATCCAGGCAGGCTTCACGGAAAGATAATAATACCAGTAATAATATTAATGACTTAATAATTATACTGATAATATATATTTACGCGAAGCCCTACCACCAAGCAGGCTGGTTTTTGTCGCCTCTTACGACACCCTGTTCTGCCAGCATGGGATTGGGGGGAGTATTCTAGGCCGCCCCAATACGGCCAAATATTCGTATGCAAAGTAATTTAATAGCAATGCACGGAATAGAGACAAAGTAACAGTATATAGACAACGTAACAAATTATTGACGATGGTGACATTCGAAATTAAAAATATACCGAGATAATTTATGTGATATATGTATACGTCATGCATCTGTCATATTGACATTATTTTCCTTTGTCTTAGAACTCTTGACAAACCTGTTGTGTTTGTCATGTGACATGTTCGGGCGCCGATATAACCTGCCTCACGATATTTCGTCATATGTCCCTATTAGAGACATCTGCTGCATTCATGTAGGGAAATTTAATTTTTATGTTATTGTCTGTGGTGTAAATTTATTTGCACATACATATATTTTTTATACATGCGTCGTATTGATGCATTAATATATCTTTGTTACATTTTTAAAACAATAAAATATTTTAGCACAGTTTATTCACTTAAAGGGTTACACTCAGAATATTACGGAATTAACAAATCAGTTTACGCGGCAGATAACGTTCTCTCGTCGAACGCCGGGACACCGAACCAAAGACACTTACTTTAATTTTTTGTCGCGAGCGTTTGTTAGCCAGAGAAGGATTGGGGTTGCCGCGTTACAATATCTCTAAGTTTAAGACTTAGAAGTCTGTGAAAACTTGTCATGTTGTTTAATAGCGAGAGAAATGTTTGTGCGGCCCCAGTACGTATATAACTTCGAGATAAAGCAGTGTACAGCGGACCGAGTTGCACATTTGCATATATGTTGAAACCTACTACCTTCATGGAAAATTGTTACGCTCCCTATTTGCATATTAATGTGACTTTGGAACTATATTGACATTAAGTGTCCTTGCACACGAGTTGCGCACCTTTGTCAGTGCGATCGAATGTTTAGTGAATGGCCGTCGGCCGGCAAAATATTTTCCAAATATACTGGGATGAAAAAGTTTACAGTTTTGCAATTTGGTACAACATACTGAGGTAACTGATTGGTTCTAAGATCAATGTCTTGTTAATAAGGGAACCTCAAATTGATCCGATGTCCACATCAGTGATGACTTTTATTATACATTAATGTTTTGCTTAGGAGGTAAAAATGTAGCACGTTAACTAGGGATGTCAAACTTTACACACCTTTGAATTAAGATTGAAAATAGAATGCGTGTTATTTATTAGATGTCAAACTTTGTGTTCATAATGATCAGTTTAAAAATACAAAGGTGTGTAAGTAATACGGTAATTCCTATTGGATGAGGACAGACACTAACTGGCGCACGATAAGATTTAACCTCACCTTTCGCTTATTCCAACGTCAATGTTATAATGTCATGAATTCGATTCTCATTCTTATAATTTATCTCTAAAACTTGTACTTTTTTTTTAATAAATTTCACTCGTGCATGTTAGTGCTTCTGAGTTGTAGTTGTTTCGCGGGACTTGTATTACTTAATTGGAATATACCACTATTGCCAATATATACGATATACCTAGCTTTTCCGAACGCTTTGTAGAATTAGAACCGGAATAGTTGATGTCTCGCCACGATCCCTGGTTGTCGTAATTGTTTGTTGTTCTGTTGTTTCAGACAGACGCCGTTGGAGTTATTCTATTGCGCTGAATGAGCTTTGTAACAAACGCCTCTTACTCAGATAGACAACAACAAACTTAGTAGTTTTTGTGGTGTTCTATTGTACTACTTTAATAGATTCCATTCAATAGAATATTCTGTTTATGAACATGTATTTAGACGTATGGCAGACACAGAATAAATACAAAACATTGGCAATAGCGTGGTAGAAAAAGAATACTGTTACCTTAGGTTAATCTTAGCTTCGAAGAACTTTTTATCAATAGCCGACAAACAAGCAGACAGGCCATTTGTTGGTGAATGGTCGACCACCTATGGGTTTCGTAACATAAAAGCATTAATATAATAAAATACATATGTTTACACCATTAGAAAGATAAGACTGATTACTGACGTAGAGACAGCTAGACTTGTTTATTTT